>JAFMSR010000011.1:20330037-20401715 GCA_022818135.1 Saxidomus purpurata | reverse complement strand
TAAAGAAGGGAGGGAACTCCTGATAGCTTGTTCCATTCAAGATTCGTTACCATATGACAGACAAAAGTCACCTCTACTATTTTATTGTGATTAGAATGTCAAGTCTATAGATCACTGTTAAGAGCATGTAGCATCTCTCCAATGATGCCGTTAAAGTAAAATTTGATCCATCCTCATGCATCAGTGGTTTGCCAACCTTTCATGAAATTATGTAATGCTCTGGACGTACGAGAATGAATTTGACCCTAAACGGAGAAATTTATTTATCTGACTGCAAAAATTCCAGTCAGGATAAGTCAGAGTCTGACCGACGTTCCACGTGTCTACTGGCGACGACAAGTTGCTACTACGTGCGTTCCTGGCAGTGGTAGCCAATGACGTTATCGGCGTTCGTGCAACCCAAGCGACGCTTGAGGTGGCCCAAGCACTATGCGATGCGGACAAAGGGGTCGGGTTGCGTATCCCCTGTTTCGCGGCCCAGAACAAGGGAAGGGGTTTCAGCCTGCATTTCCGAGAACACACATAGCAGCAACCCATTTATGTTGCAGAAGGTACTAGATCCTACTACTACTATACTATACAAAATAAGAAACTTCCGCTAAGTTTGCTTGAACATTGCTTGATGAAAAGAAAACGGTGGAATCATTGTTATACATATATATGCATTTAAAGAGTGTTTCATGATGCATTGTTTGGTGCAAAAATTATGACCAAGGGTAAACAGAAGGGGGAAATGTTGATCAAAAACTTCGGTTGCAATGTTTCACTATTATTTGCGCAAGGAAGGCCTAATTTATTGTTAGCACATTATTTTCTTTCAGAGTTCGGTACCTTCTTATCACACTGATGAAATACTATTATCTGATTAAGTAAATCTTATTAAAGTCATCGGATTATCCCCTTCGTCAAATATTTGGTAATAAAGTCTCATAAGATGATTGACAAATCCGGACAACAAGACAAGCTTTATTTTATCATAGCATCCTTCATAGTTTAACGTCATACAATTATACAGCGGACAACCTTGCAACATTTCAAGCTGTCTCTCCATAAAGTTCCAACGGAAATTTTCTGGACAGACGGAGGACTCCTGGACAGACAGACAAAACCATAAGAACATATATCGTGAGTGTTCCGGTAGAGGTTTCCATGGAGAGTGAATGATAAGGACTGTATTTTATGTGATAGCCTGCTCAACTGGTCAGATTCTTGACGAAACTGTTGATTTTACCGCAATATCTAACTGACCGACTTTTCATCATTGTTTGGAGCCACAGACATTTGAACATTAAACAACCTAAACGTTAAGGTTTTTGCAACTTCATTTCGTAGCAGAAGAAATCCTTAAAACCTACACTTTGAATTGAACGGAGTCATATGGTGGGGGATGTGACGGAGTTGTTGAGGTAGTGGGATGGGGGTGGGGGTATGGGATTTGCACCCATCAATATGATGAATATACCAACATGCAAAGCACCGTTCATAATAACATTCCATGTGTGTTTCGTTCTGTTACAGGACATATAGTAATTTTGTGAAAAAACGTTTTAATGTTATTGAACAGCAATAAATTATTATTAAACTAAAAACCACATATGTATTGACGATAGGCCTAATATGCCGATTTCAAAATGGTTTCCACTACGTGCAACTTGTCCTACCGGGTACATAATAGACGCTGAGTTATGACCCGGGACGCTGATGTTAAATATTGATAGATTAATGATGTTTGTAGTGGAGATGTAGCACTTTAATATATTGTCACGTGCCCTAGTGCTATCAGTGTGTTTAAAGTGATCCGTCAACTGTGGTACAAATCGGTAATTGATTGAAACATGTAGTATTACGCACTAAAATTATGTTTTGTGACACAGAAAAAAGTATACATAGAAAATAAGCCATGCAAAACGTAAATGAGAAGTTTAAAGGTACGAGCATACCTGTGTGCACTGTGGCATTCAATTAATGAAAATAGATTTCAATGAAACGGTAGGATAAGGTCGCGAGGTAAGATAAAAATACTGCAATACGTGAAGGTGACAAGCGAAGAGTAGGGGAGTTAAGATTTACGGGATGTGTAAATAAATCTACACGGCAAATATACACTTAAACCTCATTTAACTATTCAATTTACCTGCGAAAAGGAATTTCTAATTGTTTACAATTTGACCAGGTAGGACCAATCCTGTATTTAGTGCAAATAGTATGAAAACATTTGTGTATACCTATGTAATAGTACTGTGAAAAGTAAATTATAAAGGAAGTTATCCTGATAAAGATATCGCAGTGGTTTAAGCAGTTAAGAAGACGCTATTCTTTTCGTGAAGGATTACTTCAAATTGGATTTGTTACTTACTTTAAAGCTTGCTTTATTGCATGTTTTCGTTTTCGAAATAGTGTATCCGTCATGAAGCATGTAAAATAAAAATGATATCACGGATGTTTCTCCGTAATAGAGTATATGTTGCCATCTTATAAAAGTCACTTAATTTTGCCAAGGAGTGATTTGAAGGGAAAGGTGTGAATCAGGATAACAGCATCAGTGATCCTGCTAATATATTGTTCTCACATCCGACTATACATGTAGTTGTGAAATCTTCATCGCAAGTTATTTGGTTTCTCTAACCGCTATAGTAGCCAGCACTGATGTCCCGACAGGAATTTTGGATATATTTACTTTCCCTGCTATTTCATTTTCATCATGCCAGTGGTCAGGGTAACGAACAATGTCCTGGATTAACATTATCAATAAATCCTGATGCCGACGTCAAGTTCTCCGTGATAGCCACTATACGACGGACGACTGACGGGAATGTATGTGGCACTAAAATTTCGCCGACGGCAATTCAAAATATTGCTGCCATGCAGTGGGTTGTCGACAGGATGAACAGAAACAACTTCACGAAAGATATCAAAATAGGTAGGTCCTTTAATCACTTACAATATTGAATTATCCGTAGACTCTCACAGAATGGTGCTGCATGGTTCCTGACAAGAAAAGGACTGGGGTTACTATTACGGTGAATGTACGATAATCATTACTGCCTAGACCATTTTAGTAAAAAAAAGAAAGCTTAAGATGGTTTGCTTATTCTCGGTGTTGTGTTCGTACAGGTTATGATTAAGAACTGTTTTGTCCTCGACGTTTAAGCGAAAAAGTGTTTAAATTTCATTTGATAAGTAGGCCCTACTTCAATGATAATTTATGTTTATCCTCAGGTTTTGGTATAGCGGAAAGGGTCAAGGCTATTTCATATAAACATGTACGGTTCATAAACATGTACGGTTCATAAACATGTACGGTTCATAAACATGTACGGTTAGACGTAATAAAGAGTAAAGATGAATTCACTTGGTATTAAATAAGCTACAGAGGGGTTAAGGTCAAGGTCATGTTTATTAAAATTCATCATCGCTTCTTCGACAAGGCCTTTATTGATTCAGTATAAAGCTTAAAACTGACAATTAATTTCTAGGCCAATGTCCCCACACATATCAAGTTCGGTTAACAATTGGCCCAGTTCTATTTTTTTGTTTGTCATTTTGTCAAAAGGAAAATACCCATGTAATACAGTCGTCGGAAAAAATGCTAATGAATGTTTGTACAGCAAAGAAAAAATGTTATATACATGTTCTATATATGCTATAAGCAATAACAAAGTAGACCGTGAAATATGTATTATACATCTATTGTTATTTCGTACAAATAACAGATTTATAGTGTGTATTTAACATGAAAACGTCCCCACAGTAGATTAATGACATTCGGAAGAGTATCTGATTGACAGGTTTTGTTATTTCTCCTCATGGTTTTTTGCATAAAACGAGCGGAGAAATAAATTCCATCTTAATTAATTATACGCGCGTATGTGTCCTTGAACCTGTTATGCACAGACTTGCTTTTACCATATATGTTTTGATGCACTACATTTCACTTAATTATACTTCGGGGTCATTATATAGAACAATGTCAACGAATTGTAACAAAATTCAGTACAATATTATTGTATATATATAGGGGTAGTAAATATATTTTTATAAATCCCAAAAGTTGAGACTTGACGTTTAAGCTGATCAGATCGGGTATGGAGGAAGCACAGCCTGTTTTATTCCTGTCTCACGGAGCGGGACCTTCTTACTATATGGATGTTAAAGCCATGCCGGTTTTCCAGGGTTTAGACAAGAATTCGAAAGCAGCTGATTTTCTTCGAAATGTAGTTGAATCTGCCGGACTAAGAAAACCGGAAGTGATATTAGTTCTTAGTGCACATTGGGAGGAACCTACGTGTACAGTGAATACCAATGACGTACATTCACTCTACTTTGACTACTCTAATTTCCCGCCCGAGATGTACAAACTTACATGGCCTGTTAAAGGAGCACCGGAGACCGCTAGGAAAGTGAAAACTCTACTGGAAGAACGAGGTATTACGTGTAAGGAGAATTGCCGACGGGGGTTAGACCATGGAGTATTCGTACCGCTGAAACTGGTGTATCCGGATGCTGAGATACCAGGTATTCGACTCTACACTGTTAATGTTGTTATTAAAATGATAAAAGATGCTACATGTGTAATTCTTATATAAATATCGTAATTCGTTACTACATATTTGATACAGTTGGTTCAAAACTCGTTTAAATGACCAAAACTATACTTTTTGTTTAAAAATTGCTTCGTACGTTACATTTATGACTATATATCTTTGTTTTCTATTTCCCCCCAGTATGCCAGCTTTCTCTGCTAAAGAATTTGAGCATCAAGGACCACATACAGATAGCCGAGGCTTTATCAGAACTCTCTAAACAAGGAGTACTAATTATCGGCAGCGGATTTGCCACACACAAGGGGGGCAAGCCTGGAGCCCCACCACCATCATGGGCAACGGCTTTTAAGGAATGGCTGAATGACACTCTGACAAACAAGAGTTACTCATCAGAGGAAAGAAAGAAAAGATTGTTATCCAGTTTGGAAACCGCTCCTTACATAGACAAAGCACATTCAAGGGTCGAACATTTGATTCCCTTGATTATGTGCAGTGCAGCTGCAAACTATACAGCAGGAACGCTGCTCTACTCAGAGTTCGCAATGGAATCATTGTTAAATGAACATTACTTGTTCAAATAAGGCTAATTCCTGACATCTATGGATAATTAATCAATGCTATATTTGACATGTTTTGAAGAAAAAAGTTCATATATGTGTGTAAATGACATGCCGGTAACACAAAACCGCCATGTTGTTTCTTGACAATTCAAAAGGAGTACTTAGATATTTAAGCACCCCGCCGTGGGGGTGAGATTCACATGTTTAAACTTTGTATGCAGCCTCAGACCTCAGAACCTAAATCAATGCATTGCTTTGAATCTTTACATAATTATGTCTTTATAGCTAGGGACTCTTTTTGTTCATAGACGCGTTTTACGCAGACCTGCAGCATCTGAATTTGGACATTAAAGGGACGGTTGATTATAAACTCCCACTTTTACTTGTGACTATTTGATTAGGTCTTAGGCCCAGGTCTCCTAACGTAAACAAAAACCTACTTGCTTCACTTGCAACATACTGCCGTTTGGACATCTCTCGTTTGTTTCCTTGTCAAAGTGTATAACACATAAAAGGAACAACTTTATACATATCACAAGGTTTGTGTTCCAAGCGTATATTTACATAATAAGTAAATAATGATATTCCTAGTGTATGTTATGACTAGCAACCGATTCTTGTTGAGTGAATGGTAAGTAGGTTCTATTGATTGCAAGTGCTACATGGCCATCGTGAGTGTCTTGTTATGACCAACAATTTTCTTTAAGAAACTCTTCACTGTGCAATATTTCACAGTCTGTACAACTGAAGCAGCCTTACATAACCGTTTGCATGAAAACCAACACCCCTTGAAACTGAACGGGAAGAGATCTAGAGAGTCCGGTTAACTCGAAGAGTTGAAGATTCCTTATATCAAAATAATGTTGTTTTTTTTTATCGAAGTTAAGTATTTGTTATTTTAAATGATATGGCGAACTAAACTTAGAGTAACTTGCAGAATTGTTGTTACGAATGGAGCTGTAAAGATTATCATAATAACAGGCTACATTTAGATTTTATGTCACATTAAAAGCATTGTATAAATAAAGAGAATAAAATGATTTTCATGTAAGATGAGTTACTCTCAGAATAGTGGTACTGTTTTACCTTTGTTTTCTGGTAACACAGCCAAGTTATATGTTAGAAGACAACATAACTTATTGCATGTACATGTGGTCTGAGGGTAGTTCTATAAGGTCATTTTTTACTCTCTTGTTTAAATATAAGATGACGTACTGGTATGTAATAAAGGTAGTTCATTCTAAAGGTTTTGGTCTATTTATCTTATTTGGTTACCCTCTCCAGGTATTTAGTGAGCGGATGTTGCAAATTATCGTCATATTTTCCGTATTAATTGCAGTTTCAAATTTCTCACTTCATTGTTACGCACTCAATTTGCTGTCAGTATCGCATAAAGACAAGTTTTGTTATTTTCTACGGTAAGAAATGTAAGCTGTAGATTTCGTAAAGATAAAACACCCATGAATTCCTGTTACGCATCAGGACCCCACAAAAAATATCTCTTTCAGTCTGTTTTATGTCCCGTCATGACAATTATGAAAGGGTAAATACTGTCACATCCGTCCGTCCATGTGTATGTACGTTTAGAAAACCTTGTTAGTAGCAAAAATGAACAAAACAACACCATATATATGAGAAATAACGTAATTCAATTAGAGGCACTAAAAAGAACCATATCTCTGACTTTCTTCATTTTAAATACCCTTCCTTTAGATTACAGCCCTTAAAACTTTGCAAAGATTAAGTTAAATCTCTTGTGATTTATTCCACAGAGAATATTTTACTATATGTATATGCCTGTTTGATTAAATTGCAGGTTTTGATGTGTACGACGATTGTGGTATCTCGAGGAACGCGATGGCTCGAGCCCTAGACATCCTAGATGGTCCTGTTCTAGGTTCAGCGGAATGTGAAAGTAGTTCAGGGCCTTGTTACATCGGTAAGTGTTGTTGTATCGTGTTGTTTGTTTCTTAATATGGCAAGCGATTCGTAAAACTAGGCAACGGGGGACTCATTTAGAAAATTAATGTCAATTAAAATCACTGTAAACTCAACATTGCATTAACTACAGTGTGTTTAAAACGTCGTATCTATCACTGAAACGTGTTCTTCAGTATATTGTTTTCATATCAACACTTTTAGGTACCAAAATATCTCCCCTAATATCTCATGGCAACCAAAAACCGTGACAACATCTGTATGTGTAGGAACCCCAAATGTGAAAGTGGTCACAAAGGTGAAAATAGTCACACACGTGAAATAACGTTACCCCATATAATGTGTTTAACGTTTTGACAAATGTGAACACTAACTCAAATGGGTAATACTTATACCCTATGCGTCAAAACTTTACAACTGCTTTTTACATTTGTGGAAGGTTTTTACATATGGGGTGAAATTATTTCACATTTGAGTTCGGGTTAGGGTGACCATTTTCACCATTGTGGCCATTTTCACATTATGGGATCCTACATGTGTGTACAAAAAAATGGTACACAATGTTGTCTTACTTATTAATATTTACACCTTTTTTGAGGTACAAAACTATTACAACTACTTTCGTTTGATGGCAGTTTACATTTTCACGACTTGAACCATTACGCGGACAAATTATATTATTTTATTCAAACACGCATTTAAAAAATATATTTCTTCCTTTGCCGCTTGATCCACTGGACTTCGACCTTGTACTTCTTCATCGTTGTTTCTCTTTAAAAATTTACATAAGTCAAGGATCTTATTGGAAGCTCACCTGAGCACAAAGTGAGATTATGTGATGACCAAATGTCCGTCATATGTTGTCTATCGTCAACAACTGCTTCAAACGACACCTCCTTTAGATAGAAGTCACAGGAATCACCATTGGATAGTAGTTAATGGTCTTCTTAAATTTCTCAAACCGTTTAGTTTATATGCACATAATTGCCTTTTGGAGTTAATCAAAGCACTGAAAGTACTGGTGGGATGGTTGTGAATTTAGTTCAGTCAAACAATATTGAAATGACGGAAATGCTCAACTCTAAGATATTGCAATGTTCAAATGAGATACTGAGATGCTCACTTCAAGACGTTAAAGGTTAACTCATTTATCTTGTGAAATTCTGTTCAACTGCTAATTGAGATTTGAAATGTTCAGCTCCAAGAAATCCGAGACGTTAAAATGTTAGCACAATGTTAAGGAAATGATAACTGATATGCAATTATCACAGACTTGGGTTTCAGGTTTCAAATTTAGTTATAAATGAACCGTTCAAGCCGTTATTGCAACCGAAAGTGATTTCAGTTCGGAAAATGAACCTGTACGGATAGGAACGTGTCAAAATGTCATAATTTTGTACTCTGCTTTGTCTCTTACTCACCAGCAACCAATAATAATTTATCTTCCGTTGATGTACATTCGTACACACAAAGCGTTGTTTTTAGGTCCTGAGAATAAGAAAAAAACATTTACGAATCAGCCAAATATCATATCCTGCAGAGATCGACCAATATGTGATCGAGACACTGCATTTTACTTTCAATGTATAAAAATGACCAGGCCAGAGAATTCCTTTATAGACACATTTTTGCATAATTGATTTTATTCTGACAACTGGTTTCGAAAAGCAGACGTGTCAAAACATAATTTATACATCTCTGCTAAAAAGTAGAATTTTATTTTTGAGATCAGTTCATTTCTTATAACAAGACAAACACAATTCTGTATTAAAGGAGCACCTCCGAAGAGAAAACTACCGATTTTCTGTGAAGATTAATCAAACTTTGCTATGCTAGATCAGATGGGTCGACAAAGGAACGGTTTCATTACACAGTAGCTCATAATGATAACTTCTTGTGAGATTGTTCACGTAATTTATCTGAATATTACAGGGATAATCGGCGGATCGGGAAGCAATACCACGGAAGCAATGCTGTACGCGCTGAGGGGAAGTCAGCTACCAGTAATCGGACCTTACGCAACTCATCCCGATCTAACAAGATACACAAACTATTTTAGAACAATACCAACAGATACCCTTCAAATCCAGGTCTTATTTCACATCTTTTAGTCTCATTGTTTTACCTGTAAGATGTTTGTTTGCCCGAAACTGAGGAAAATAGATTGTGTCACGTGACCACCAATAAGCGATATACCGGTTACAAAAGGGTGATGAAAATATAGATTAAACTTTCATAAACAAGACAATTGTAGAAATTTCTTGTCTTTAAAACTTGTGGTTCGATACAATGCTAGTCATTTCATACTGGCAATGTACAATTTAAATTGTATTTTAAAAGAAGAAAACTATCTAAGGCAATTTTTACAAAAGTTTTAACCGTATTCACTAAATATGATCACATAAGATATAAGACATAACGTATACTTTGCTTTATAAATACCATTTTTATAACAGGCAACCACTGATTTACTGAAACAACTTGGATTGACCTATGTGGCTGTGGTACATACGGACGATGAGCTTGGAAGATACAGCGCAAAGGCATTGAAAAATATTAGCAAAGCAAATGGCATATGTGTTGACAGCATTCAATCCATCAAAGTAAGTAGAAACTGTTTCTGTCAAAATACTACATAACTTTTGACAATAAACCAATGCTTCATTTGTGTTAATATGTTAAAAAGGGTAAAAGAATATTAACTTCAACATTAAGTAAATTTCAATACATGTACAAGTATAATGTACATCGGATGATACTTTGGATTGATGGTACGAAGGAAGATGTGTTATTTTTAAGACTATTTCATCTGCGAATACAGTCGCTAGTATCTGTTATACATAATGAACTATCAAGACAACATTTTCTTTTAGATTGGAAAGGACATAAACAAAGAGCTGCTTAAACAACAGCGAGACAAAACAAAACACAACTCTTTAAGAGTAATATACTTTGGAAGTCGAGATATATTTGAGAAAATGCAGGTAGAGCTTAGTTATGGCAAGGATCAAGTCTTCAATATCAGCTGGATCGTTGTTGAGCATCCGGAAGATTTTTCGCCGCCTTTCAATTCTACAAGAGGTGTGGAAAATGGGACATATTTAATTGCACATAAAGTATATCCCGTGCAAGATGTTAAAATGTTTTTGGCTGATAAATGGAACAAGAGCAGACAACAAGCAACTGATGATGTTGAACGACTGATGAGATGTTCCGGAGAAAATCCAATTCCAAATTCTAGTCATAAAGACATGGCAGCAACAATTGATGCAGTGTTTGTATTTGCTAATGTACTACAGAGGCAGGCGAGCTTCTACTGTACGTCAGATCCCTCATTCTGTAAGGACTTGAGAAAGGATTTTAAGTTTCGTTTGACTGAAGTTCAAGGTCGTCCACTCATTTACAGAGATATCATTGAGAATGTGACTGTTAACGAGTTTGTAGAACAAGACAGACAAACTAACTTTAATGATAATGGGGAATTTCTCCCACACGAGGAAACAGGACTGTACGAGGTGACACATGTTACAGGTCCGGATAACTTCACTAAGGTACTACCAGTATCATTTAATGTACTATCTAGTTTTTACGAAAGATCTTTACCCATGGTATGCGGTCGTATATACATGACAATACCTTCATGTAAGGTTGCAATTGTAATACGTTCAATATGTAATACTTTTCATTTTTAAGGTTTACTCGAATCTTTACTCCATTAGAATCATAGCATCGGTATGTTCATATATGCATGTATGTCTATGCATTGACCACTATAACCCCAAGAATGTTGCATAACTTAGTAAGAGAAGCTGTTGGAAGTTTGTTATTTAAAGTTCGTTCGAGTCTTCTAAGCTTTTGTTTTGACTTCTTTTGAAAATTACATTTTTATTCTTCATGAAACTGAGTAAATATGAGCTATGCCTAACCTTGTCAGGCGTCCGTCTCGTAAAGTGTACTTTCAACTGTTTGTACTTACATCAATGTACGTATTGATAGCATCATTTGAGCAAAAAAGTTTGATGCTCATATGGTTTCAACCGATGCCGCGTTTTTATTTCTTATCTTGTCATTTTGTTTGTTCATCAGCGTCAGACGTTTTACAATCTGTATATTTTCTGTTCCAGATTGGCGATTTTCACAATAATACTATCTTTCTGGAAAATTCTTCCAAGAACAATATGCCATCATCAATCTGCAATACAGATTGTGCGGTATGTGAAAACAGTCAAGATATTCCGTTTGCCTTTTTGGACGGGGAAACCTTTATACTCGGTGTTTTTGCCGTTCATGAGACTGACCCAGACAACCCCTTTAAGTGTTACAACCTTCGCACGGCTCAGATGGATGTAATTATCGTGGAATCATTTCTGTATAGCGTGCAACGAATGAGGAATGAAACTGGAATTAAATTTGGTGCAATTGCAATTGATGATTGCTACAGCTCTGCTCAAACAGAACTTGTGTTAAATCAGATACTGTCAGGGGAAGTAACTCTCACTAACCCTTACACAGGAATCAGAATAAATGTAGAAAGAATAGCTGCCGTTGTAATGACAGTCAGTAGTTCGGTAACAATTCCTGTTGGCTTCCTCATGACAGAGTTGAAAATTCCAGTAATTTCTGCGTCCGCATCATCACCAGATTTAGACGATAGAATTAACTTCCCATATTTTTTACGGACAGTTCCGAGTGATATCGAACAAGCACGAGCTATGATCAGCATTATCAAGCGCATGGGTTGGAAATACGTCAGTCTCTTATATGTGGAGAATAATTATGGCACCAAAGGAAAGGACGCATTTGCAAGGCTGGCAAGCGAAAGTGGTATTTGTATAGCTGATTCACCTGCTGGTATCAGTGACGTCAAGAACGACCTCTCGGACAGTAAACTTGGAAGTGTGAAAACAATACTAAATAATCAGAAAACGGACATTGTCGTCTACTTTGGAACCGAGGCAAGAATAAAAGATTTTTTTAAAAATAGTAAACGAGGAAAATGATTTTATCTTTCTTGGAAGTGAAGACTGGGGTGATAGACAGTACATTCTAGATACTGGAAAGCGTGGAACACTTGGAAGTGTGACTTTGAAAAATGAGGTAGAAAGTCTAGCAGGCGATCCGCTGGCGAAACATTTGAGGAGTTTAAGCCCCAATACTATTTCAAGATACCGAAATCCTTGGTTTGTTGAATATTGGGAGGAAAGCTTTAAATGCGACTTACCGCAAAGTTTAAGACATAAATACGATAAAGTATGTGACGATACCGTAAAGTTTCCAGACGACAATATTACAGACTTTGTAGAGGACCACAGAATAGTTCATACAACCGTTGCTATGCAAGCTTTAACATATGGCCTTAACAAATCCAAGGAACAATTCTGCAATCAAGATACTCAAAATATATTTCCATGCCCGAAATATTTCCAGTACATTACAGACGTAGTGAAGAACATAAGAGACGTTGAGATAAAACGTGCTGGTAAAAAAGTCAGAGTTTTTAAAGATGACGGGAACGGGAATATTGGCTTTAAGGTCAACAACGTTCAGGAAGTTGACGGTGGAAGCCTAGTATATAAAACGGTATGTAATATGAAATATACTCTTAAGAAGTCATATGTCCTTATCATTTTATACTCTCACTTTATTGGGCTCGGGGCTATAAAGTGGTCACATACATATCAGTCTCTAAATTTGGTGCTTCCGTTTTCGTAACATAATTTCTGTAACCATTAGATGGATTTTCAAATTATGTCAGTAAATGTTCACAGCGATCAGAAAACGTGTTGCACGCATACATTTCCATGTTAGTCTTAGGTCATGTCATATTGAGAGTATTTTTACTAGTCTGACGGATAACTTGACAATATGAATCGGAATTAGTCGGGTCCACATCTAATGATGAAATGAAGAGTTCAAAACTTTGAATTGCCTTGTTTTTTATGCCCCTGAAGGGTGGCGTATTAAAATCGCACCGTCCGTCTGTCCTTCCGTCCGTCCGTCCGGACATACCCAGTAGACATCATGGGGTTAGGGTTTGAGTACAACTTAGCATTGTGAGGTTCTTTGAGTTCATTCCGTCATTATGGGGTTAAAAATGGTATTTTGGGGTCAACTAATTTCATTGTGGGGTTAAAAAAGATCAAAGAAAGATCAAAGGGATAACCTCACAAAGATATATGCAAACATTCGTGTCCGGACTGTAACTTTGTCATGCATTGAAGGATTTTAAAATAACTTGGCACAAATGTCTAGCACATCAAGACGACGTGTCGCGTGCAAGACCCACGTCCCTACCTCAAACGTCAAGGTCACACTTAGAGTTTGAAGGTGATGGATTCTTCTATATATGCATATATGCACACATTCGTGTCCGGACTGTAACTTAGTCATGCATTGAAGGATTTTAAAATAACTTGGCACAAATGTCAAGCACATCAAGACGACGTGTCGCGTGCAAGACCCACGTCGTTACCCCAAACGTCAAGGTCACACTTAGAGTTTGAAGATAATGGATTCCTCTGTATATGCATATATGCACACATTCGTGCCCGGACTGTCACTTTGTCATGCATTGAAGGATTTAAAAATAAGTTGGCACAAATGTTCAGCACATCAAGACAATGTGTTGTCTGCAAGATCCACGTCGCTACATCAAAGGGCAAGGTCACACTTAGTGTTTAAAAGTAATGGAAAACTGTATGCATGGCTACTCTGTCATGCATGGAAGGATTTTAAAATTACATATAGCACATTTATTGAGCACATGAAGAGGACACAGACTGTGAGACACCTCTTTCGGGGGCATTTTTCACTTGTGAGGGACAGATCTTGTTATTACATTATTTTTAATTTCTACTGTTTACTTGTGCCGTGGAGCCGTATTGTTATTGTTTTACTTTTGGCGAGTGTAACCTGAATATTTATACATGTATATGCATAGTTTGTCATAATATAATGTAATTAAATTCAGTCATATTTGATACATACATACTTTATAGAGAGGCGTGTCTGTTTTATATGTAAACGCAAGACCGAAATATGAATAGGAACTATATATTTACGCTGTGTTTTAAATAACAGTAGTCCCTTGAAGCAAACGTGGATATATAGGTATAAAATGTTTCATTGATCTCCGCACTCTGGATGTCTAGTAGAGGTCTACATCCACTAATTATTGTATGTTTATTTTCAAGGTCGGTTCATACGAAGAAGGGCAGTTGGAATTAGACAAAACTGAAATGCAGTTTTATCGTCAAGATTTCGATGGTGCCTGTTTCGGTTCACTCTGTGAGCACTGCTCAAATGGCTCCATCACGACACCTGTTACTATGGCAACGACTACGCACTCTCATGCGGAAGCAGAAACGTTTTCTGTTCAAGATTTCACTATCATAGGAATTCTTGGCCTACTGTTCGTCGTCATTCTGATACTGTGCATCATAATTACATGCTACTTCAAGCGACGGATATATGGTAAGTTCGGTATATACAATGATTAACACTGACGAATACGTTAAAGTCACAAAATAACAACAGTTATGTATGAAAATGTGCAAGAAACATTAAATTGATCAAATGTAAAGTTTGACACTAGGTAAGCATTTCCGTTTTATAGTTTAAAGTCCCAGGACCACAATTACAAGTAGCTCTTATCTTACCCAGAAAGATGTTTTACTGGCCTTTAATGGCCTTTATTGTACCAAAAACATTCCTAACTTTGCGTTTCAACTCGAAAAGTACATGTTAGAAATATAGCGCAGTATTGTTTCAATGTTATTCTATATTCTATCATTATCCTGAGATCTTGGGAATTGCATCTTCTTGAAATAATAAGTATAGCCAATACATAACATTGCAAACTAAAGCTTAAAAACTACATGTATAGTATGTACATGTGGTTACTTTTTATGTTAGTCTAACGTACGGACTTGATAAAAATCATGTGATGTTTGATTCCACAAGATGTTTCGAACTACACTCAACAACTTTTCTAAGTATACACCTCAATTATGTGTAATATCAAAACCATTTTTAAAGATATGGTCTTGAAAATTGGTCAACAAATTATAAGAATCATTCTCCTAATACTCGGTATAAAGTTGAAAATAATGAATGGCAAATTCATTGTCTTTCAGTTTACATCACCGCACACCTTAATGTGAAATTCACAAAACCGTAAATTACGGTAATTATAAACTTGTTCCAAATTATCTAGAAAAGTTCATTTTATGTTACAAAAACGGTTTTTAATACCAATTCCAGATACATTATATCCTGCCTTGATAAAAGAAATCCTCCAAACACTAAATTTAATGATGGATTTGATCTTTTTAACCTTACTGGAATTTCCTTTTCCCATGCATTTATCCAACAAACCTTGTAAATTGATTCGTACAGTGTTGTATTTTCTCCAAATTTAAATGTTCACACACCCAACTGACAGTGAGTGATATAAGAGAAATACCAAATACAAGTTCTTGAAAACGAGTTCGTGGAATCGACAAATGAGTTACACTTTACATCAGCCCAATAACATCTTCTTAAAGGATTTGAATGAGCACACTTTGCCACAAGTCTGCTAATTTTATATTAGGGAATCAAAAACGAGTGTCTATTTTACGCGCAGATTGAACACAGTCTGGTAATTTTAACGTTTTTGTGACTTTTGAATATTTGGGTTACTGTGTTTACAGCGCTGCGGATCATAGTTTTTGGTACCTATCTTTATAACTCTGGTGGAATGTTAAATGTCTATCTTTGATCTTAGCATTTTGAAATATTCATCAAAATATCTTAAAAATTGAATAAACTACAAGACTTCGTAAAGGTGTATACTTAGAAAAGTGGTTGAGTGTACAGTACAAACAAATGTAATTTTGTGCATGGTGGCGATATTTCAGTTACGTTTTAAATGATATGTAATGTGTAGACATGCTAACGTAGTAGGTAACTGTGGATCGTTAATTAGGTCAGAACATATATATATACATGTATTAATAGATTGTGTTTTGTGTTTCAGAGTTACAAGCACAGCTTAAAGAGACTAAATACGAAATCAGGACCGGTTATTCTTTAAATACATGTTCGCATACAAATACTACGTCACTTACCTACCCTGACCTGAAGTTTGCTAATACAAGTCCAAGTGGTGATACAATTTACGAATGGTCGAAAGCACAAAATGTCTTAAATGGTGGGAACAGTAAATATCGCCATTCCAATGGTGGTGTTGTAAATCAAGGTTTTATTGCAAGTGAAATGTATTTACATGCAACACACGATGACGAGGAACATCATCAGAGTTCGTCGTCTTCTAATTTGCATTCCAGCCCACGAGGTCACGTGTCACATTCTGACCAAATGAATTCCCATACAGATTCACCAGTGTATAGGCCTACATCCACTAGTTATGGAATAAGTTCGCACAGCAGTTTCAAAAAGCCTTCAGACAGTATTCAGAATGGCCAAATAAAGAAACAGCCGCGAACACAATTAGCTGTTCCTCCTTGTAGACCGGAACTTCCACCACGTGACCCGGAGCAGGTTCGTTTAAATGCAAACAGACAAAATGATTTTGCAAACCAGTTCGAACATTTGTCTCCATCTGTTCCAAAGGAAAAAGTTCGAAAAGGCCGAGGTAGTCCGAGAAGGAATGTTTCACCGCCGTCGTTGAAGCATAGCCCTTCAACGGGCGAAAACCAACGGCACCGGGATTTAAATACCGTAGACAGCTCAAAATACAATGGGTCTCCTGCAAATATGGCATTTTCTGATGTAAATATTCCATCTCCTTCATCGGTTAATTTTTCTGGTTCCATTGAGAAAATATCTCGCGTTTAGATTTCAGAAAATCTGATTGGGGAATAGAATCTCAAGTGTAAGGGCAAAGACGTATGTTATGTATTGTCAAGAACAGTAACAGAAACACGATTTAATGTGTTGACAAATTAAGGCAAAATATATTTTTAAAAAAGAAATAAAATAATGTATCGATCTTTACAGAAGTACATACATATGTACTCGTAAAGTCTCAAATGTTGCCACTATATAAACGAAGGGATATATGAATGACTGGCGGTAGAAAAGACATGAATTTCTTATAGGAAATATTTCGTTTCAGTGATGACTCGAGGCCAGTAGAGGTCAATATGAACCGGGATAACTACACGTAATTGTGAAGCTTGTTTTCGTTTGCAGATTTTTTTGTAATTAAACACAGCACTTTTAGAAACAACGGAACATTAACATTCCATGTGATGATTGCTACGCAAAGTTTCATTGACACAAGTGATGTCCCGAAATATCGTAGACACCTTCTATTTCCCAAACATTGTTTACGGCATTTTGCTATTAAACGTATATATACTACATGTACCCAACAATTATGTAGCAATGCGTGTAATCAATTTGGGAGCTCAAACATTAAAGTTTTCCTTCTACGAATAAATGATATTTGCTTTGGAGATGTTTCGATGCCATTATTGGACGGTTTGTCCTGTCAGTGTAGATACTTCTGTATCTATAGAAAGATTTAACTTTCGGTGACATCCGGATTACTATAATTGTGACGTGAGTTACCATTATTTTTTTTAAGTTTTATATATTAGCATTAGCACAGCAGTGCTATATAAAAATGTCAGAAATGGCAGAAGTGTTTTATAAGCAACGAAACAAAATGTTCATCAGTTATTGTCCAGATTGAAAACATGTAATGAAAAACTGATCATTTTGCAGTACGTTTTAATATAATTTAATATAATGAATGGGAATTATTATTACTTTGTTTTATACTTTTATATTGTAAGTAGATCTAGTATGTTTTATACATTAAAGCAATAGGTCTTATACCATCCTTTTAGCACTACAAACATGTACCTTTTTTCAAACTTTAACAGTTTCCTCACATTATTTTTACGGAGAGGATGAACAACTGACCTCGTGCCAGTTTATTTTTGTATACTGAATCAGTGAAGAATGTCTTTCTATGAATTATGATGGTCACTTTAAACAGTATTGTCACTTTTAACAGTACATTTGTAATAATTTACATTGTTTACATTTTTCAACGGCAAAAATAAACTTCGGAAAGACTTGCACCTATTCATCGACGTGATAAAAAAATAGTTTGCGTTTTAGGATAAAATGTTGAGTAATCTCAAGGGTATGCCGGGGGTTGTTCGCAAAACTGTTGAAGCTTTAATGAAATAAAGGACTTACAACAGTTTTGCGGTCAACCCTCGATGTCTAGAAATAGTTGTTCAAAATATTAGCGGTATGACTGAAGTAAGATAGATTATACTTTTGTTCAAGTTTTTACTTTGAATGTAAATTGTGGTTTCAAAAATAACATGTTGGAAATATAGTGTCCTGCATATCTGCCATACTGTGTTTCTGTAATTCTTTGTTTTTGTTAAGTTACTGTTTCTATGTATTTTATGAAGATGTAAAATATACGTTATACAAGTACCGGTATGCATAATAATATAACATTTAAAAATAATATAACATTAAAAAAAATTGTTTTCATGTCTGTTGTATGTTCAAAACCAACGTAAATAAAAAAGAACTGCTGTGCCTTTCTGTCGGCATGAACAACCCCTATGGCTGGTATAAGGAGCAAAATAACACTGTGTTTCAAGCACCAAATTAGCCGACAATGCATGTCTGGTCTGCGCGCTCGCACACCTGTCTTTGGCGACTGGCATTTTACACAATTTTTTGCTAAATAAACAGGATATTTGGATAATGCTGACTGGGTATTGCAGTCAGATAAAACACGTATGCAAGTGTACTTGGCATTCAAATTAATGTATTTGCAAGTTCATCCGGGGAGAAATCCCGGTCAGACGGGACTATAAACTATCTAAATGAAGAAGTACACTGACGATTTGACTAAATCTTCCGGTTGTAACATTTTTCTGTGGGACAATTAGAGTTTGATGAAGTTACCTTTCCATTTTGTTGCTGTATATCTATTTTGAAGTCTAAAAGTAAGAAAGCGAAGCGTAAATAGTTGCCAAGTGGCCAGGCACATCCGCTGAAACTAGCAAAATTTGCTCCGACCATGGGGAAGCGAGTTCGAATCTGGATTCTGTCATTTTGTTCTTCTATCTTTTTGCTAGTGTTCTGGTCTGTTTTTCAAATTTCAAAGTTTATGAATGATAAGCAACGTGATAAAAGAAATTGTCATACAGGAGAGTTTTTGTATCGAAAGGAAAAATTTATGTGGAGTGTCCATGAGGCTATGATCCTCAAGTCTTGTTTTAATTGACGTAGACGCAAAAGGTAGGCAGAAGTTAAAATTCAGCATTTATTCATTTGCAACAGTTTTGAGCTTGGAACTGTCGATGTTTCTGTTGGTTATTTCATTATAATGAGTTTACTCGCTGTTGTACTTGTAGCAGTAGCAGCAATAACGACAAACACAGCTGCAGTAGTAGTCGTTCTCAAAATATGTTTGTTTTGAAATGGGTTTACTTTTTCTACAACGGAGAGTAGTTATTTCTTTTTTAGCTACGAAGTTTAATGGGAGCAAAAAAATCCGGAGCAGAAAAATATTTGCTGGACCATTGTTTGGTTAAACATTTACAAAGCATACGCCTCCTTAGCCGCTAAGCAGTCTCGACGGAAATTTACCCACAACGTTATCTTTACGGAACATATACTTAATGGGTTGTGTAATATATGTAACAAGAGGGCCAAGATGGCCCTATATCGCTCACCTTGGTACAAGTCCACTTGCCTGGTGGAAGATCACTAGATAATGTTATATACCAAATAAGTTTTCCTATATACACCTTTGTAAAACAAATGATCCCCCCCGGGCAAGGTCAATTTTGACCCCAGGGGCATAATTTGAACAAACTTTGAAGAGGTCTACTAGGCAATGCTACATGCCAATTATCTATGCTCTAGACCTTGTGGTTTCAGAGAAAAAGATTTTTAAAGTTTTCCCTATATAAGCCTATGTAAAACTAAGTGACCCCCAGTGTGGGGTCAGTTTTGACCCGGGGTCATAATTTGAACAAATACTTAATGGGTTGTGTAATATATGTAACAAGAGGGCCAAGATGGCCCTATATCGCTCACCTTGGTACAAGTCCACTTGCCTGGTGGAAGATCACTAGATAATGTTATATACCAAATAAGTTTTCCTATATACACCTTTGTAAAACAAATGATCCCTCCCGGGCAAGGTCAATTTTGACCCCAGGGGCATAATTTGAACAAACTTTGAAGAGGTCTACTAGGCAATGCTACATGCCAATTATCTATGCTCTAGACCTTGTGGTTTCAGAGAAGAAGATTTTTAAAGTTTTCCCTATATAAGCCTATGTAAAACTAGGTGACCCCCAGTGCGGGGTCAATTTTGACCCGGGGTCATAATTTGAACAAACTTGGTGGAGGTACACAAGCCAATGCTACATGCCAAATATCTAAGCTCTAGGCTTTGTGGTTTCAAAGAAGAAGATTTTTAAAATTTTTACTATACAAGTCTATGTAAAACTAAGTGACACCCCGTGCGGGGTCAATTTTGATCCGAGGGTCATAATTTGAACAATCTTGGTAGAGGTCCACTAGCCAATGCTACATGCCAAATATCTAAGCTCTAGGTCTTGTGGTTTCAGAGAAGAAGATTTTTAAAGTTTTACCTACATAAGCCTATGTAAAACTAAGTGACCCCCGTGTGGGGTCAATTTTGATCCGGGGCTCATAATTTGAACAATCTTGGTAGAGGTCCACAAGCCAATGCTACATGCCAAATATCTAAGCTCTAGGCCTTGTGGTTTCAGAGAAGAAGATTTTTAAAGTTTTTCCTTTATATTCCTATGCAAAACTAAGTGACCACCCCCGCGGGGTCAATTTTGACCTGGGGGTCATAATTTGAACAGTCTTGGTAGAAGTCCACTAGACAATGCAACATGCCAAATATCTAAGCTCTAGGTCTTGTGGTTTCAGAGAAGAAGATTTTTAAAGTTTTACCTACATAAGCCTATGTAAAACTAAGTGACCCCCGTGTGGGGTCAATTTTGACCCAGGGAACATAATTTGAACAATCTTGGTAGAGGTCCACTAGACAATGCTACATGCCAAATATCTAAGCTCTAGGCCTTGTGGTTTCAGAGAAGAAGATTTTTTAAGTTTTTCCTATTTGTTGCCATAGCAACCGGAGTTCTGCATGGAATGGAATTCTTTGAACAATTTTGGTAGAGCTTCATGCAAGGAACATTCCTGCATAGTTTTATCAACATTGGCCTAGAGGTTTCAGAGGAGATGTCATTTGAATCAAAATGTTGACGGACGACGCACGACGGACAATCATCGATCAGAAAAGCTCACCCTGGCGTAGCCAGGTGAGCTAAAAATAAAAGGGAAACACTCCCTCATCGTTTTTGGGAATGTTAAAATTGTGTTGGAAAAAATGATTTAGGTTATAAACACTGTTAAAATGTTTGCTTCACCAAAATCAGATTGACTATTAAAGCTACATGCTAAATATCTCAGCTCTAGGCCTTGTGGTTTCACAGAAGAAGATTTTTAAAGTTTTTCCTGTATGAGCCTATGTAATACCAAGTGACTCACCAGGCTTGGTCCATTTTGACCCGTGGCTCATATTTTGAACAATCTTGGTAGAGGTGCACTAGACAATGCCACATGCTAAATATCTAAGCTCTAGGCCTTGTGGTTTCAGAGTAGAAGATTTTTTAAAGTTTTTCCTATATAAGCCTATGCAAAACTAAGTGACCACCCGGGCAGGGTAAATTTTGACCCAGGGCTCAAAATTTGAACAATCTTGGGAGAGGTCCACTAGACAATGCTACATGCTAAATATCTAAGCTCTAGGCCTTATGGTTTCAGAGAAGAAGATTTTTTAAAGTTTTTCCAATATAAGCCTATGCAAAACCAAGTGACCCCCCGGGCAGGGTCAAATTTGACCCAGGGCTCATAATTTGAACAATCTTGGTCAAAGTCCACTAGACAATGCCACATGCTAAATATCTAAGCTCTAGGCCTTGTGGTTTCAGAGAAGAAGAGTTTTAAAGTTTTTCCTATATAAGCCTATGCAAAACTAAGTGACCACCCGCACAGGGTCAATTTTGACCAGAGGGTCATAATTTGAACAAACTTGGTAGAGGTCCACTAGACAATGCTACATGCCAAATATCTAAGCTCTAGGCCTTGTGGTTTCAGAGTAGAAGATTTTTAAAGTTTTTCCTATTTGTTGCCATAGCAACCAGAGTTCTATATGGAATAAAATTCTTTGAACAACTTTGATACAGCTTTATGCAAGAAACATCCCTGCAAAGTTTCATCAACATTGGCCCAGTGGTTTCAGAGGAGATGTCGTTTGAAGGAAATGGTGGACGGATGGACGAAGGACGATGGACGGAAAGCGATCCTAATAGCTCACTCTGGCACTTTATGCCAGGTGGGCTAATAAAAATAGGCACAGTACAGTTAAGATTCTTGGGTACTGCACTTCCTCTCATTGTGCTCTATAACTATATAAAGTTTCAAGTAATACCCTTCAGTACTTTTAGAGTTATGTTCTGACAAGATAAATAAAAAAATGTAACGAAAGGGGATAATTAAAACTTGGCAAGACAAAGTTATGGTTATTGGGTACTGCACTTCCCCTCATTGTGCTCTATTGCTGTCTTAAGCTTCAAGTAATTCATTTCAGTACTTTTGGAGTTATGCTCCAGACACAATAAATCAAGAAAATGTAACGAAGGGGAGTAATTTAAAAATTAGGCAAGGAAGAGTTATGGTTCATGGGCACTGCACTTTCCCTCATTGTACTCTATCACTGTATCAAGTTTCAAGTAATTCCCTTAAGTACTTTTGGAATTATGTTCCAGACAAGAACATATAACTGGAACTATCACTGAAGGTGATGAATACCCACTGACATACTATTAGTATTTAAAATTTATGTAATATTAGATGCTTTGATTATTGGACTTGCACAACTTCAGGCTTCTGTGAAGTATAATTAAATTTTGACCAGCGGGTTTGCAGATTAAAAGCACACAAGATTTTACTATCTCAAGCCTCTGTGACCTTTGATCTGGTGACCCAAAACATGGACCATGCACAACTAGGCATGGTGCTTATCACTTCTAAGAAATATCATTAAATTCTGACCAGCGGGTTTGGGAGATTTAGCGTCCACAAGATTTTACCATGTCGAGCCCCTGTGACCTTGACCTTTAACCTAGAGACCCGAAACATGGACCATGCATAACAAGGCATTGTACTTATCACTTGTGTGAAGTATCATCAAATTCTGACCAAGGGTTTTGGCAATTTAGCATTCACAAGATTTTACTATCCCGAGCCCCTGTGACCTTGACCTAGACCATGCACAACTATGCATTGTACTTATCACTTGTGTGAAGTATCATTAAATTCTAACCAGGGGTATTTGAAATCTAGTGTCCACAAGATTCTGTCTACAGACGGACGGACAAGCTGAATCCAGTATATCCCCCCTGACACTTTGTGTTCGGGGGGTACAACAAAGGAGAATAATTAAAAAATTAGGCAAGGTAGAGTTATGGTTTTTGAGCAATGCACTTCCCCTCATTGTACTCTTTCAATGTAATATGTTTCAAGTAATTTACTTCAGTACTTCTGGAGTCATGCACCACACAAGAAAATATAACAAAGGGGAATATTTAAAACATTAGGCAAGGTAAGAGTTATGGTTCTTGAGCACTGCATTTCGTCTTAATTTCCTCTGTCTGTGTGTAAAGTTTGAATACTTTTGGAGTAATGCTCTGGACAAAAGTGTGACAGATGGATGGACAGAGCCCATCACTATATCCCCTCTGCCAAGACCGGGAGATAAAAACAGATCCCGCTACCTATAGCCACTTTCAAAACTTTGGCTGGACTCGTGGATTGCGCTTTTGGTTTGGGTTCATGAACCAAATTGTTATATGATTATTAAGTTACCCATGCTATAGGTTTTATATGTCAAAAGATCATTAAATGGATAAGAATTGGTAAAGTAAGCAAATTCCATACAATATTCGAGGATTGACCGAAAAACGGGTCAACTCTTTTTTTATTTCATATAACATAAGACAGTATTGCTTATTGTGGGCTTAAAAAGCAAGACTGGAAAATGCCTTGTGACATATGGTGTGAAAATGATAATTGTATAGGATCTTAGATAATGTTTCTTTTATGTGCATTCCACTTTCTATTAAACACAGCTTCTCAGTCCAGTATAATTTATTGTTGATTTCAACACCCTTAGTAGAGGCCCTCAAGACAATGCTACATGCCAAATATCTTAGCTCTGGATGTTCCAGTCTTAGAGCTTCACACAAGGAATATCCCTGTCAAATTTCATCACCAGTAAGTTTCAGAGATGTTGTTTGAAGGAAATGATGGACGGACAGACGTATGACGTACTACAGACAGTGAGCAATCCTGATGGCTAAAAAGCAAGTCTGGTAAATGGTGTCAACCTGATAATCTGAGGACCCAAAATAAATGAGAGCTTTCATTGAAGTTGTATACAATCTTTCAACTGCATGCTTAGAAAAGTGGCATGTATCTTTTATGCACATACCACTTTCTATTAAACACAATATAATACAATGTTGAATTTTACAAATGAAATTTAAAAATATTCTGTTTGTCAGAACTTTGTTTCAGCTGGAACTTTAACTGTTAGTCCACCAGGTTTCAGTGATGTTAAATATCTGAAAATATAAAGACACAAGGAAATCAGTGTAATATTAGTGTTTCATTGTTTCATTCAATTACTGTAACTGGAAAACAAAATACATTGTGTGTAAAGTTTGCACTGTAAACTGACAAATTTAGTTATTAAAGATGCCGATTTTAACAGATAAAAGATTTTCAGCTGTTGATCCATCCAACCGAAAGAAGAATTAATCTACAGACTTGACACTTCTACAGAAATGTTAGTAAGCTTGTTCTATTGATTACGGAGTGATTTCATTTCTGAATGATAACAAGAGTGTCAAACTGTCACAAAACACACCTGTCAAGTTTTATGGCCTACATCTCATTAAAGATGATAACTCTAGACTGACTAGCAATCTGGCTGGTTATCCAATTTGGCCGAGACATTGTGCTGATAAACCTTCGCACAGAATTTGGAGTTATTGCCCTTAATTGCCAAATACATGTAATGCTACCTTTCAGTCAAATGTCTAAACTCGCAAGTAAACTTTGTGAAAGTCAAATTGCCCCAGTCACTTTAGAGTTATTGCCCTTAATTGCCAAATACATGTAATGCTATCTTTCAAGTGACTAGGGCAATTTGACTTTTATCAAATGTTGCTGAGATATTATGTAGATAAACATCCATAGCAACTAGGAAGATTGGTTAGAAATGGTGGAAGTTAGAAATTGGACAACTGTGAATTGGTCCAGCTTTGGCAATAATGCCCAAATAATTAGGGCCTTTTGGCTAGCTATCAAAATTGAAAATACAAGCATTTACAGCAAGGTTAGACAAGATTACTAAGAATGATTTCATTTTAAGACCAGAAAGCTCTAAATTTGTCAAATTTGATGATTAAAAAGCAATTTGACTAGTCCTTTAACTTAGGTGAGATCCCCAATACAGCCAATCACAACGGATGTATAAAACTTAAAAGGATCATAGTGCAATCCTCAAGGAGTTGAGTATATGCTCACAATCTTAAGGAAGAAAAAAAGTTATACCTTGTTACCTTTAAGGTCAGATTATTCCTGGTCCTGGGAAGGCTGACATGTCAGCATCTGCCTGCACCTGTACTGTTCTGCTAACCATCTGGAAACCACGTCCTTGTACATCACTACATACCCCATCTTGCCCAGCTCAGCTTGGCACAAGAGATTGCTTTGTCTGTCAATGCCAAGAAAAGACTGATGCTTTCTTATTCTCCTTGGGGAGCACATACACCTTAAAATACAGTTTATATGGTGAGCAGCCTCTCAAAATGAGGAAAACTTGTGAAAATGATTCAAATTCAAAGTTTCTGTCCTTTGCTACAATATTCAACGTAACTGCTTTAAATTTACAGAACTTTTGTTTTGAATAGATTGTGTTACTTTTCTTCTTTTATGCAAGATAATGAATATGAGACACTCTTTCTGAAATATAGAATGCCTTTCTGTTACATTTTCCAATCCTGAGCATAACTCTATAAATACAAATAGAGGACACTCAGGATATACAGAAATCAAATGTTACATGTAACATTCGGCCTGCCACTTTAGAATCAGACTCCAAAAAAAACTCACATAAAATGAATCAGACTCCATCTTACTTTCAATCCCCTGAGAAATCCGTTCCAGTAAATTACACACAAAAAGACATGAAAAGCTGATAAAGAGTCTAAGAAGATGACAAAGCACTTTTAAGTACAATGTAGATGTTCTGCAAGGTATAGAGAGAGATCAATTGCTAATTGTGCTGAAACTTGATCACAAAATACTATCTATTATGTACATAATCAGTGTAGACAATTGGCTTTAGTGTGAAAACCTTCAGCATTGCATCCAATTTTCTTGCTTTTCATAAATGTTTACCTACTTTCATTTCCTGATTTTCATAAAAGTTGGTCTGAAGGTACAAGACAATTTATGAGTAAACAGCAATTATGCCCATGTCAGAAGAAAAATCTTACTACGCAGCTGTGCCAAACATAATTAAACTCTGAAATTCTCCCATTGAGGCCACTTCCCTTAGGGTGTGGGGGGGGGGGGGGGTGTCATTTTTTTCAGCTAATTACAGTAAAATAACTTAATTGTTGTAAGTTAAATTAAATCAGCATTATCTAGTTTTAGTAGACAAAAATTGTTAAGTTTCTACATGTAAGATTTAAGAAAAGCACTACACCATTCTTTATTCTTAAACTAGAGCTATCACTAAATGTGATTAATACCCCCAAAAGGATTGCTTTATAAACTGAAGAAGTTCGTAGTAACATAATACCTTGCAAACAAACTAAAAAGAGATATTGTTCTTAGCAGTTCCTCTCATTGTGCTTGACCATTGTATGAAGTTGTATTGAATTCCAACTTGTAGTTTTCGAAAAATGCTCCAGACAGGGAAAAGTAACAAAGGGCAATAACCCTGTAATTAGTCAAGATGGAGTTATGGTTACTGTGCACTGCACTCCCTCTCACTGTGCTTGACCATTGTATGAAGTTGTATTGAATTCCAACCAGAAGTTTTCAAGTTATGCTCCGGACAAGGAAAAGTAACAAAGGGTAATAACTCTGTAATGAGTCAAGATGGGGTTATGGTTCCTGTGCACTGCACTTCCTCTAAATGTACTTGACCATTGTATGAGGTTGTACTGAATTCCAACTAGTAGTTTTCAAGTTATGCTTCCGACAAGGAAAAGTAACATAGGGCAATAACTCGGTAAATACTCAAGATAGAGTTATAGTTCTTGTACACTGCACTTCCTCTGAGTGTGCTTGATCATTGTATGAAGTTGTATTGAATTCCAACTAGTAGTTTTCAAGTTATGCTTCGGACAAGGAAAAGTAACAAAGGGCAATAACTCTGTAATTAGTCAAGATGGAGTTATAGTTCTTGTGCACTGCACTTCCTCTCAATGTGCTTGACCATTGTACGAAGTTGTATTGAATTCCAACAAGTAGTTTTCAAGTTATGCTCCGGACAAGGAAAAGTAACAAAGGGCAATAACTCAGTAAATACTCAAGATAGAGTTATAGTTCTTGTACACTGCACTTCCTCTGAGTGTGCTTGATCATTGTATGAAGTTGTATTGAATTCCAGCTAGTAGTTTTCAAGTTATGCTTCCGACAAGGAAAAGTAACATAGGGCAATAACTCGGTAAATACTCAAGATAGAGTTATAGTTCTTGTACACTGCACTTCCTCTGAGTGTGCTTGATCATTGTATGAAGTTGTATTGAATTCCAACTAGTAGTTTTCAAGTTATGCTCCGGACAAGGAAAAGTAACAAAGGGCAATAACTCTGTAATTAGTCAAGATGGAGTTATAGTTCTTGTGCACTGCACTTCCTCTCAATGTGCTTGACCATTGTATGAAGTTGTATTGAATTCCAACTAGTAGTTTTCAAGTTATGCTCCGGACAAGGAAAAGTAACAAAGGGCAATAACTCTGTAATTAGTCAGGATGGAGTTATAGTTCTTGTGCACTGCACTTCCTCTCAATGTGCTTGACCATTGTATGAAGTTGTATTGAATTCCAACTAGTAGTTTTCAAGTTATGCTCCGGACAAGGAAAATGCAACAGACCGCCCGACCGACCGACCGACCGACCAACCACCGGGTGACTCCTATATACCCCCCTAAACTTCGTTTTGGGGGTATAAAAAGAGAAAAAATTCTAAATATCTGGCCTCCATCCCCAAGTGGGCAGGGGTGCTGGGGCAGAGAGTGCAGGGGTATCAGCCAGGATATTACAAAGAGGTCATCATTAGATTATTTAAGCCCACTATAATTCAATTCAGAGAAATAGAAATTTAAAGTTTTTGTTATTTTACAAATTAGAAAAAGCACTTAAAGGATTTAATTTTCATGTTTCATGAAATTAGACAATTGAGACATGAGGAAATTAATTGGCTCCAGATGGAAATACGCCTCTATAAAAGTAACAAAGGAACATAACTCTGCTATACATGGATTGTGACAGCATTTGGTAGGGTTCATTCCCCTCCCCAAATATACATTCCTGCCGAGCTTCAATAAAATCTTAATAAACAGCACTAAGATATGGCTTCCAACGGAAAAGTGTGACAAAGGGAAGAACAACACCAAAACAATATCCCTTCTCCCCTCATGGCGATGGATAATTAGAAATTAGAATAATGGTTGCTGGCATAGTGTGTGATGTCTGATATCAAAACATTTAATGATGCCATAAATTATGTCATCAACACAATTGCAATTAGTAGGTGTTTTGATTAGCTACTGGTCAGGTAATTTTTGGTAAGATTCTTTTGTAATCACATAAATACACAACAATATACAAAATCATTGGGTTGGGCCCTGAGGACATTTCTTTTGTTACAAGGGAGATGATAAAGTATGAACATGATATGGTATTTTAATTTTTTTGAATATCATCTTGTGGTTTCAGATAAGATTTTTTAAAGGTTTTCCTTTTTGTGGCCGTAGCAACAAGAGTTCTGCATGAAATGGAATTTGTTGAACAACTTTGATAGAGCTTTATGTTAAAGTTAAGTTTCATCAAAATTGGCCCTGTGGTTTCAGAAAGAATGAATGAAATAATGGATGGATTGAAAATGTATGACTTTTGTTGGACAGTGTGTGCAAGGTGAACTGAAAAGCACATGAAAAGGCTAGATACAATGGCTAAATTACTTATCTAGGGTAGATTATAACCTTCCTTTCATAGATATATACTTTACTCCAGTTCTTTGCAAACTTGTAGATGTATTTTTGATAAAAATGTTCCTGATATGACATCTTAATATCAAAAGAATTTTTTTCATAACATTTTGGTGTTTTCAGGTGTGTCTTTGGGTAGCCTATGAGTGTCTTTCGTTAAATAGTCAGTCCAGAAGGATCAGTTTTGAAGTCGGTACGATTTCTTCTTTTCACAATTGTTCAAAACTGGGTTCCTATATTCCAATATAGAACAAAAATCAAAGCACACATTCTGACCAATTTTCATGATTTGTTAGGTACAATGTATTTAAAAAAATATCCTTTAAGATTGATCAGTAGTACCAATGCTTATATTCTAATGATGTGCAACTTCAAATTTGCTCAAAAGGAATAAAAATTCAGTGAGCTAAAAAGTGTATGAGCAAACAGTCACAAAACAGTGCAGAAATATTTACTTTTATTCATTGAAGTCTACCAACTCGGCTATGCACAGAGTGAAAAAGTTAGTGTATTCTACTAATGTCATCTTCAATTTTCCTGAAAGGATTTTGTTCATTGTAATCATCACTACTGCAGTCTGTTTTAGTACACATTTAACGCATTCCAGTGTGTCCAGGCAAATATCTCGTGTTGTGATGAAAAATGTTTCTGATGGAAAAGGATTGGGCCAAGCCCAGAAATGCTTACTAGGAAGTTGGTTTCAATGCTACCACTGCAACAATTTTCCATGAATATAGTTCTATCAGTTCAAACTTAAAACAAAAAAATGTTTGGGACTATGCTGGAATTTGATACCATTTTTCTGTTTGTTTTTGATCAATTTTGAATATATATAGCTAACCTTTGTTTTTTAATTTTGAAAATGTATATCTAACCTATTTATTTAATCAAATGTATGAAGATACTTGAAAGTACTCAAGTTATCCTATCTTCTCCTGGATTATACACGGGTCCAGTAAAAGTGTCTTTTTGTTTGGTGTTCCTGGACCCATTATACTCCCAAGTCCTTTCTGGATCATGAGGTATGCTGCACATTTCATCGTCTCATGCAGCACAGACTCATTGATTGAACCACTTTCATAAAGCCATATGCATTAATGAAATATATGTGGTGTGCAATCATCTAAAATACTAGATGTATTTTAACATCTAATGCTGACACCTGCTACAAGTAACTATGTGCTATGTGTATAAAGGTTCTATTTCAGGACAAGAGTACCGGTAACTTCATTGTTCAACTAAAAGACTGTATTTAAATGTCAAGGGCACTGTTCATATGCAAATATCTATTAAATTCCATGACAAATTTTATGGCGTATCAAGCTTTATTTTCTGTATCTAGCAAGAAAACCCACACAGAAGCACGGTACTAGAGATCACATTCCAGAGTACTAAATTCCAACATAGTCCAGAACATCTTCAAAGGTGGGAATTCACGACTATTTCTTCCACATATTTTATGGAGTAGCCTGGGAACTGTTGAAAATTCTTTCAATCACTAAGTCTGAACTATTTCAAGCACTGTCAAGAACATTTTCCAGTAGAAACCTGTTATAGTTTGATAAATGATTTGATCAAATGAATGACAATCATAATGAATCTGATTCATCCAGGAAAAATGAAGATTGCACTTTATAGAAGACAGTAACATTACTGGCACTGCCCTTAGTTTAAACAATATTTCATTAATTCAAAACATTTACAAAATTGAACATCTATTCATCGGTACATGCAGGATAGAGTAGAAAGCTAAAAGCTTATTTATAATCTCTCTCTTTGAGGGCAGGGCCTTAAATGGAATGCATTTTGCTTGAAGTTTATGGTAGGGGCAGTCATAAATGCTTAAACATTTCTTATTTAAAAAAATGATTGTTTCTAAAAAAAGATTTTATTACATGTATTCCATTACTTTAAAACACTAAGTGTGACCTTGACCTTTGAGGTAGGGACATGGTTCTTGCACACAGCATATTGTCTTGATGTGCTGAACATTTGTTTCAAGTTATTTTAAAATAAATCAATGCATGACAAAGTTACAGACCGGACACAAATGTATGCATATATACAAGATTCCATTACCTTCAAACTCTAAGTGTGACCTTGAACTTTGAGGTAGGGACATGGGTCTTGCACGAGACACATTGACTTGATGTGCTGAACATTTGTGCCAATTTATTTTTATATCAATCAATGCATGACAAAGTTACAGACCGGACATGAATGTGTGCTTATGTACAGGATTCCATTACCTTCAAACTCTAAGTGTGACCTTGACCTTTGAAGTAGGGACATGGGTCTTGCACACAACACGTGGTCTTGATGTGCTAAACATTTGTGTCAAGTTATTTAAAATCCTTCAATGCATGACAAAGTTACAGTCCGACACGAATGTGTATGTGGGGACGCACAGACAGACGGATAAACGGACGGTGCGATTTTAAAATGCCGCCCTTTGGGGGCATAAAAAGTAAACAATGTATTATTTGCTGCACCTCTTTGTATACAGTCTCGGCAATCACCTAATTTGTTTCCATGTGTTTTTTTCTTTGCCACAGCAGGTTACGCGCTCTTTTATATCCATTAACTTACAAGTATTTCACTATTACTTACTAATTTGATTTTCACTGATTGTTTTGTGATATAAATAATATTGTAATTGAATATCTTGCTCAGAATCTACCATATTTAATACAATTTAGTCAAACAAGGGGGGTTCAAAACATTCCAATATGGACGTCATGAGTCATGACCTTATTAGTTCCAGGCTGTTTTTCTTGAAATTTTGTCAAAATAAATCATTAAGAAATCTTACAACAATAGATGTTCGAAAAATGAAATTACCATAAGATGTTCATACTTCATCATTTCTGTAGTAAAAAAAGGAATGTCTTCAGGGCCCAACCCAATAATTTTGTATATTGTTGCTTCTTTGTGTAGACCAAAAAAAAATCTCACCAAAAATCACCTGACCAGTAGCTAATTGAAACACCTTCTTGTTCCAATTATGTTGATGACATAATTTATGACATCATTTAACATTTTGATATCAGACATCACACTATGCCAGCAACCATTATTCTAATTTCTAATTATCCATCGCCATAGGGGGAGAAGGGATATATTGTTTTGGTATTGTTCTTACCTTTGTCACACTTTTCCGTTGGAAGCCATGTCTTGGTACTGTTTATTCAGATTTTATTGAAGCCTGGCAGGAATGTATATTTGGGGAGTTGAATGAACCCTACCAAATGCTGTCACATTCTATGTATTTATAGCAGAGTTATGATCCTTTGTTACTTTTATAGAGGTGAATTTTCCATCTGGAGCCAATTAATTTCCTCAGGTCTAAACAGGTAAATTTCATGAAACATAAAAATTAAATCTTTTAAGTGCTTTTTCTAATTTGTTTATTTCTGCAACTTTTATTCATATTTTAATTACTATTATCAATTCTGACATACTTTGATGTTGTATTTTAGATTTTCATTCTGACATGGCCGATTTGCTATATACTCATAGATTGTCTTGTACTTTCAGACAACTTTTATGAAAATCAAGAAAAGAAAGAAGATTAAATTTCATAAAAATAGTAAGAACTCGTGTGTCCATCTTAGACCTTTAGTTTCAGAGTGTGATCTTGACTTTTCAGCTACAGACCTGGGTCTTGCACACAGCAGGCTGTCACATTGTGGTAAACAATTGTGTCAAGTCAATTCAAACTCCTTCAATGCTTGAGGAAGTTACAGCCAAAAACCTTATCCTCACAGATGGAAGCACTCACATACCTTGAACTGCCAAAGTGACAATTATGTGGAAACAATGTCAGCAGGCTCGGCAAATGTTCACTATTTTCACATAAAAAAAACCCACTAACTTTCTGAAAGGAACGTTGTGTGGAACAGGCAATTAACCAAGGTGTCCCTTGTGATGGGCAACTGGAATTCTTTGTCGAATGGTCCAGAGGAGTACTTGTTTCTTCAATGATATCTTTGTTTACCTGAAATAAATTGAAACAAAAAAAACCTTAGTGGGCAGCTTTATTTGCAGACCAATGACAAAGGGGCTTTGCACGTACATTCCTTTTCATTTGACGGCAAATAAAGCTGCCCACTAGGTATTCATTATGTACTTAATTAAAAAGCAAACTCATGCATGTAATTCCAATCTGTCAAAAAAGCTTTATACTTTTGAGTCATTCTTGGGCTCAAACTCTCTTGTTTAATTCCTAAGACATTAAAGGTCCAATTAAGTGACAGTTATTTCAATGGCAAGTACATTACCTTATGCAAGACACTAAATAATGAAGATTGTCAGGTTAAAATTTACAGAAAGTGTTTGGAACACAAAGAAAAGTATGTGTATTATGTTGAAATCTCAGTGATTTGACAAAATGACTACCCAGGTCTTTTTAACTTTCTTCATAATGCATAGAAAAATAAGTGTACATGTACTGTGGTTTTTTAAATAGAATTTCTACATACCAACTTTCATTTTTTATTAAAAATAACTGATTTCTGTGGTTTTTAAAGTATATTTGAATTTTCGCTTTCCTTAGTATTGGACCTTTAAGATCCAAATAGTTTCTGTATTAAAAAATAAAGGAAGTAAAGAAAAGTAATGCACAAACACCTTCAAGCTCAACATCCACTAGCCACTGGACCCACTCACAGAGGACTTAATCCTCCATGAGAAAAGCTTGCATAATTACGAACAACACACTTTGGCTTTAACATCAACTTCACGCAGGCAATGCTTTCCGAGTGCAACTAGTAAAGACCATCATAGACAGAAAACCATGTCTCAGTACAGAGAAAAACACACAGTTAAGTGTAAGGTTGAATCTCGGGTCACTGCCTTGATAAGTCAGTTACCCTGAATGCTGGTAACTATAGGTACAGTTGACTCTCGTTATCTCGAATTTCAAGGGACCAGGTCTTTTACTTCGAGGTACACGAAGTTCGAGGTAAGAGGAGGGGCTTTTAGTTGTTGTTTTTTTACGTATATGGACGAATAGTGCTAAAAATTCCCTGTTTTCAAGACAGACCATTATTTGTATCTATTTTTTTATGCAAATTTTCCCTTAAGCATTGAAACAAAAATTCAATTTTAATTACATTTTATTTTTGCATACTGTAATTATACCCAAATATCATTCAATAATAAATAACAAGCACATCGGCCCTAGCGAAAACGAAAGTACGCATCGGGCGAAAGTGAAAGTAGCGTTTCTTGAACCGGAAGTTTGAACATTCGTATATTCGAAACATAAGAACAGCATCTAACTACAAAACAAAATTTTTACAGACTGATACATTCGTTCAGAAATAATCTTTTGATAAAGCCCAATCACTACTTTCATTTAACTTCTTAAATAGATTAAGTATTTAAAGTAATTACCACATTTTTCCTCATTAATTACACATAGTCACCGGCAATTAAAGTAAAAATCCATGAAAAACAAACAACAATTATTATGACACGTGTGAATTGGCATGACAACGTGTCACCTTTGCTTTGACCCGCTGCACCTTTGATCCGTCGGAGACTTTCACACTTCGACTTAACGAGTTGACAGTACACTGGAATTTGATTGACGGGACAAAAAATCCCTTTAACACATCCGGAGTCTCAATACGTTGAATTTTGTCTTAAAAGTACATGAATAAAGAAGGAATTTTGACGGGACTTCAGAATTTCTTCGACTTAAACGGAAATTCGAGGTAAGCGAGTTTGATATACTGAGAGTCAACTGTATAAACTAGTTTAACCTAAAGACCAGTTCTTAAAAAATGACATGTTGAGCAGTCACTGTTAGGCCTTGAAGCTGAAAAAAATCTGTCTATGCCCTCTCCATCTCTACAAACACCGAGACAACAGTCTGGATGTTGCACATGACAAACCTTTGGACAACTGTGTGAAGGCTAGGCTACACTTAACTAGGCTAGATTTAGCTAGGCTAGGCTGGGCTGGCTAGGGTGAGTGAGTGGGCAGGGCTGGGCTGGGCTGGGCTGGGCTGGGCTGGGCTGGGCTGGGCAGGGCAAGGGTGTGGAGAGAAGCAGGGCAGGGTTTTGATGGAATGGGCTGGGCAGGGCTGGCTAGGCTTAATTAGTCAATTCAATTTATTAAGTACAAATGTATTTTCTTATTAATTAATCAAAATATTTATTTAATGAATAGATCCCTGCAGTACTACAATTGTCACATAAAAGATACATAACTATGAACAATTAATACCATGTATAATGCAAACAGTTAATACATTTAGGACAACCTCTACAGACCAAGAAAATGTACATGTTAAGTAAAAGCACAATGAAAGACTGCCTCCTAAGAACAGTTTTTAGGTCATCTTTGAATGATTTTTATTCCCAGGTTGGACAGCACAGCAATAAATGTTTACACAAATATCGTTGTGACATAATCTATGTTTTCATTGTCAAATTAACTACAACTACACATTACCTGCAACATCTGCTGCGTGCATGTCCCCTGTAATTGCAGTGATGTCAAGTCCATCAAGACCCTGGTCAATTCAATTCACTGAAGACCATCCAGTACACTGGTAAGTAATTACCAGGAAATACCCCTGTTGTATTTCACCTGAAAATAGAAATAAAAGACACATAAGTTCAGAGAACATGATGTGAAACCTGGTGAGTGTTCAGTGCTTGCCAATAAAATAAAAGTTTATTAGTAAAAGGCAAAACAAGGGACTGTTTAAGCAAGGGCCACAAGTAGCAAGATATTAAGTAAAGAATGATCAACAGCAACATCAAAGGGGGATTCAACAGAGGTGAAATAACATTTTTATAAAACATGACCTTGTTCATAATGTGACTTTTACATAAATGTGGTTGTTGAATCACAACCAGTATCATGATTACATGTATGTGTGTAATGCACAAAGCGCAATTTTCTGCCTTACCTGAGAATCAGCTTAATCAATTTCTGTATACACAAATTTGTGTATAACCAGATACACTGATTTGTGCTGTTGTGTATGATACGCAAATATATTGATACACAAATCGGATGATATAATAGACCTGGTTAAGATTTGAATAACCTTGGTAGGATTACATCTGGCAATGCTACATACCAAACATCTCAGCTAATAACAATGATGACTTTTACAATTAGAACAATGAAGAAACATTGAACAGTTAGAAATATATAATCTAATGCTGACATTAAGTTTCCTAATATTTATAAATGAAGTACATATTTACCTTTGGTCCACATTCAGGTCTTCAGCTCCAACAGGTAGATCAGTGGTTTTCTATTAACATCTTCTTTCTCAATCTATGTCTGCATAAAGAATGAAAATTTTTACAATTCAGTGTTCAGGTGTTTACTCTGTTAGAAACTTTTAAAGATTACTGTTAGAAGTCAACAATTACTTGAGAATATATCTCACTTCATCCGCACAGACCAAGTAAATGTTAATCCTATAATATCAGTAATCACTATTATTATATTCAATCCACATTATAACTCGTACTGTAACCATCAAATCAATTACAGGGATTTTATCCCTGGGCAATCATACATAATCCGTTCTGTACACTATTTCACACATTGTTGAAAAGATAAACTGAACATAATACATGTACTTGCAAAACCTATCAAAAACAAATTAACCATGACCCTGCTGGCCCCAAGGGAGTCTGCCTTTGCAAGGAGTGCAGATCATGATGAGGCCTATAGTACTGCTGTGTAGAATGCATTGTTGTTGTGTACATGTACTGTAGTACCATAAAGTAATACTGTACAGTACAGTATATTAGAACTAGATGGTATATTTCTTTAATTACAAGAGGGTCATTGGCACTATATCACTCACCTGAGTCAACAGAGAACATTCTTCAACCTATGAGTATAACTGCTTAACTTGTGAAGCATATAAAGATCTACAGTAACTCTGAATATATACTGGATGACATTTCTTTTTTAGATTTGGATTTTTTATATTATATAGGGAAATCAGCCCCAACCCATTAAGTTCTAACTTTTTAAGGAATCATTATATGAGCAATTTTGGTACAGGCTCCCCAGATGATAATTTTATATTTCTGAAATGTGTGAGCACATAAATTGAAAATAACTTATAAATTTCATCATAAAGACATGCAAAATTTGACCTGTGCAAAATGAAAATTTTATAACAAAAAGATTCTTTTTATGTGAGTTGACCAAATCATGTACAATATACCTTGTTCCTGTCAAAATGTCAAGGTTCTTCTTTTATAATGTAGAGACAAACACACAAAAAATCAAGTATGTTTAAAATATAACACCTCATTCCATAACTCAATATGTCTGTGAATTAACTCCAGCATTTCAATTTTTAGCACACATAACGATTTTCAATATTGAAAATAGAGCAACATCATACTGGTAGATGGTTTAAGTTGTCAATCTTCAACTGAGCATGTTTCTTTGAAATACATTTTGTAGTATAAAATAATTATTAATACGATACTTTGCTAAATACATCAGACATGTTAAAATTTCATTAAATCTAAACTTGTCCCATTTCAAACTTTGTAGCTTTACCAGGGTGGCAATGGAAATCCAAAACTGAAATTCCCTAAATTACAGGCTGCGGCTAACATAGCCCAACTTTATAGTGATTTTCTGCCATTCTTTTGTGTTTGCGTGAATAATATGGGTTTGGTTACATTGAAAAAGGGTTTGGAAAGTAATAGAGAAGTTTGTTAATTTGGGCCAATTTTAACTTTTGCACTGAAAAATGGCAGAATTTGCCAAACAAGGGTCTATGCTGTAACAAATTTTTGCACCTATGTCGTTATTGTGTTCAAAAGATTAATTAAATGTAATAAAGAATCATTGATGAATCCATTAAAGTATTTGCAAACCGGTTACAATGGCTTGTTTTATCGCCGCATTGAACTAACAAGTTATGATTATCTTTAATAAATATTTATTACAGATTGCCGAAATCACACTGTATTAAGATATTTGCCACCACAAATAGTTATATTTTGAGAAAAGAGCACCTGCACCACTGTGCTCACATGTAGGAAACGCTTACTTTTGGCGCAAATTAATCTATAAACACCTATCTAGACATGCAAATAGATCTACACAAACAAAAAATTAAACTTGGTCAATATATAACATTATATTATAACCACAATTTCAATAATGTTCTGCTATATTCCATATGTCGCCACCTTTAATTACATATCAGTCAGTCCCTTTTATTCCTGGATAAAACTGAAGTTGACTTTTTGATCGGTACGAGTTGACCAATTGACGAGATGACTAAGGTAGAAGTTTACTTGGGTGTGAGTCGACCCAAAAGCTTCTGGCTGAACAAGCAGAAACTGACACAACATCTCATCTACTGACTGACTTGTAGTATAAAAACTTTACACTGACGTGAAGTATAAAAACTTTACTGTTATTGAATGATTTAAATCAATTTATTAAAGTCACTGTCTAAGTTCAGAGGTAGGACAGTACATGAAATATTGTTACTATTTTTAGAACACAAATAATTACTAACGACAACTCTATAGAAAATAGACTGTGCCTATCACATTCATCTCAGAAGTACCTTATTCTTGCAATGATGAGAGACACATCCAAGTAAAGAACGACAACTCTTGAGTTCAGGAAAAAAATAGACTGTGTCTACAGTATTCATCTCAGAAGTACCGGGATTTTTCAATGAAGAGAGACGCCTATTTTTTATCTGCATGCACCTTTTGCTCAACTCATATTAAATATAACGGGCCACTGCTGCAGCCTGCAATAATCAACGACAATAGCTGATATTGTAGGTGGGTGGGTATAAATAGTGAAATGGAAATTTACTGGCGAAAAGGGCTGAACAAAGGTTTGTTCAACTTGCTTCCTTGTTTTAAAAAACTGCACTTTTACCATATAGCGTCTTCAATCCTTTAAAAAGTTGATTATAATTCCAGAACATTTTCGATGTACACAATTGTATGTCGCATTTCATTTGGAAATGGGTATAAGTTTTATGAGATTTAATATACGTTCTTAAATTTGAAGGCTATATCTGTCTGCTATCAAGAACAGCAACATTATCAATTATAAGTGCATGTCCAGAGCCTCTTCAAAAGCAGTTAGATCTATACAATTTTCCCCAAAGCATGTTTACTGAAAAAAAAAAGTTGTGCAAGCAAGTTTTACTGCATTTTAGTTGCACTATCCTAACTACAATACAAGTGAGTGTTGTTCAGCTGCCAAAAAACAAGCATCCAAATGATTGCTTGTGCCGGATCAAAACAACATGTAAAAATATAGCTTAAAATTAGGGTGTCCGGAAATAGAACTTGTCCGGAAATACCTCGCACAGCAGTATTATTTACCAGTTAACAGCAATTGTAGTTACATCAAACTTTCCAGCTATCATCTGTTCACTAATTAAGTCAGATAATTACCTTAATCAACGAAGCAATAAGCAACAAGTTGATGAAAACAATCAGTAATATTTGTTTTCGTTCGCACGGCTGGTGCAAGTGGTGCTTATTTTTCAAAGGGAAGAAACTGTGAAATAACTATTCATCATCATCATCGGTATCACCTCTGATAATGGCTAACCGTCATCACTGATTATTTTGGCCATTATTACTTAAGTATGGACGTAAAAGTACGGGCTCTCGTTTGTATACAATAGTAATTACGTTTTTAAAACGAAAACACAGGAAATTATTCTGATCCAGTGCACACAGGGGCCGCTTTTACTATTTTTCTTCTTATCAACCACTGGATGGAATATCACCAAACCTGCTTAATAGCATCCTTTCGTTGTCCCCTTTCGAAAAATGGTTCTAGTCCAGTAGTATACATGTATACAGGGACCGCTGTTCCTAAATAGAATAACCTTTAAACGGCTTGAACAAACACTGGATGGAATGTCACCAAACTTGCTCTGTATCATCATTGCATTGTCTCCTTTTGGTATGGTTCAGTCCACACAGAGGTCGATGTTACTTAAATAGAAAAAAAGCTTTAAACGGTTTCTTCTCATGGAACTATGGATGGAACGTCACCTCACTCTGTAGCATCATTGCATTCCTGGTTCTGGTGTAGTGCACACAGGGGCTATTGTTACTTAAAACAAAACAAAAACATTAAATTGCTTCTACTCATAAACCAATGGATGGAATGTCGTCTAAATTACTTTGTAGCATCCCTGCATTGTCCCCCGGTTTAGCACACTGGTGGCGCTGTTACTTTTGTACATGTACATGTAAAATGTTTCACTACCTGTACACTTACATTACTTACAAGGTAACAACACTAAATCTTGGTGACATTTATTTCAGCTGCTGACCATATTAAATTCAACTTGCTCAGATGAGCAACTTACGGGGCAAACTTAGCAAAGTTAACCAGGTCACACTTCGAGTTTAAAGGTTGTGGAATCCTGCTTATACATGGTAGTTTTGCCATGCATGGAAGGATTTTAAAATTTATTGGAACACAATTTTTGAGCACATATAGATGGCATGTCATGTGCAAGTCCCGCATCCTTACCTTGAAGGTAAAGGTCACACTTAGAGGTCTGACATTTTAGAATCCTGTATAATATGTATGCACATGTTCATGTTCGGAGTGTTACTCTGATATAATTATATTGAAGGCTTTTGAAATGAAATGGAACAATGTTCAGCACATGGTGATAAAATGGTTTGCGCAAGTACCGGGTCCATACCTTGAAGGTCAAAGTTACAGACTGCGAGACATCTCTTTGGGGACATTCGTCACGTATGAGGGACAGCTCTTGTTTAAACTAAATTCTATTTAACCTTGATAGTAAAATAAGTTCTTACAACTTATAATTATCGCTCTCGAGTTTCACTCCAGAGGGAATCAACCTCAAAGGGAGATGGGCAATTTGGAATTATCTGTGTCTTGCCCAAGGCCTCTTCTTGGTCACTAGTGGGGATTGAACCCAGGATCTAACGATCCCAAGGCGAACGCGCTACCACTGCACCAAGGCGGCTCCAACGTGAGTTATCCAGTTCGAGGAATAACCCAGTAAAATTTTATGAAAAGAAGGAGAATTTCTTTGAGGTTTCAGCTCCTTTGTGGATTAAAAAACACTATCTTAAATATCCCAAAGAAAAGTTATCTATTAAATAAGGGGCCGTGTTTTATACTGCAACTCAAATTTCAGTCATAAATAGTGCCCCAATACAATTCAGTCACAGTTAACACGATGGAGTAAAAAAGTTTTCTTTCTTTTCATTGTGACACTGACATTTTAAAAAATGTACAAGTCACTGAGCGTTTCGAGTAATAGTTTTGGCTGAGGAAAATAATTTACTCCAAAGGCAACAAACTATGAACATACATGTATATTGTAATATTTTGCGGCAAAAAAAGACTTTTCTCATAGGGTTTTGTAAAAAATCCAAGCCGGGTGTGTCCTTTAGATCTCGTATTATCAACTAACATACCGACTAACTCTAACTCCTCTGTCAACTGTATTTCAACAGAGCTAACATGCCTCTATTCTGATAGAGTCATCAGCGTACAGAAGTAATTTATATTTTACCAGCACTTACGTCGTGCCGATCACATGACATTGAAAATAAATGCGGTCCCAGATTATTATTTGCCATGACAGCTTCAGCACTGTAAAACCTGTAAACTTTTGTTTTTGAGTATCATAGGAAGATCAGACAAGTAAACGTCCCGAACGCTGACCACTGTTCCCCAACGTCGACCGAGAGTAGCCACATGTTCCGGACAGGCACGGACTAGCTCATATTCCATGCACATGGAATAACTGAAATTGAAACAACCCGCAGGAGTATGCAAAATGCCAGAAATTAAGTATAAAAATTTGCCAATTTCTGAAACTGCAACGCTCGATCGTGTCGTCCCAAAATATGATCAGCGTACGTACATCGGTGTCAGGACAGCTAGAGATGCGGAGTGGTTATGCCAAGGAAACGGTTCTATTGTGGCATATTTCTGTTCTGGGCACAAACGGTGCTCATCACTGTTAAGATCTTTATCTTACTTGAAGAGTGTTCGTGAATGTGTAAGTAGATAACCCCATAGTATTCGCAAATTTTAAAGTGTTTAACCAGGTAATTAACACGAACGTAAGACTTACGGCAGAAGTTCGATTTATAGTAGACACATAAACGCCAACGTTTCTAATCAGATAAAACGTTACTATTGACATCGAATTCTTTCACCGTTGTAGACGTTATTGACGTCAATTTTTTAATTTTCCGTTTGCAGCAAAAGGTTTGTATCATCATTATTCACGGGGCATATTATATTATATAGAAGATATTTTACTATTCAACAATCAATACCAAAAAGGTATAGGTTTCCTTTTGCAGCCGCCTACATCAATTATCAGTACACGATTTGCCCCTTGAATTGAATTCTGAAACTGATATGTATGCTTATGATACGACGTTGCATAAAAAGGTAAACATTTAAATGATATTCAACTTAAAACTACGACCGATCTAATAAGTACACAAAGCTGGTGTAAGAAAAACAAGATGGCAATAAACCCTGTCAAAACTACATGTATGACTATAGGTTCTAGACAAAATCTAGCTGGCATGAATGAACTGAAACTGTATGTTGAAAATTCTAGTTCAATTAATGGGGAGCGGTGGTGTCGTGGTCAAGGTGTCTGCCGCTCATCCCGGAGGTTGCGGGTTCGAGCCCCACCAGGGTAACGACCGTACTTCCTCATATGACACCAGTACTGGTTCTTCCATGAAGCGGACTCGAGAGTGACTCGATAAGCTACAAGCTGTCTTGACAATCCAGCTGTGATAAATAAGTATAAACTAATTTTAAATGGCTTACTTTTACTGACCTATTAGTTTATAAAGCTCTTCTTAATTCGACACCTTCATATATCAAAGATCTCATTATATTCTCAAATAAAACAGCCTATGAATTGCGATCAAAATCTAGGACGGATATCACACACACAAAAAAACCCTAACACTTATTATCTCAAGAACACATTTAGTTACTCTAGTATGGAAATCTGTTGATACAAGACTTTTATCAAATGTATTAAAATGCGTTCAAATATAGCTTAAAAGCTTTTCTGCTTAAGACTGACACATTGTAACTACTTTTTGGAAACCTACTTTATATCATAAGTGAAATATGATCTTTTATGTCTGTCATCGTTTCTACATTTTAATGTACATGTAATTTGTATACTAGTAAGAATATGATGATAGTCTTATTCATGTGTTGTTTATACTTGTTTGAATTTATTTTATACTTGTTTAAGAAAGTTCCAATGCAAATAAAATTTACCACCTATTTATGTACTGTACTTAATATATCTGTGGTCTGAATGGGGCACCTTCTGAAAATAAAGTTATTATTATTATTATTGATTATTATTATTGATTATTATTGATTATTATCATAATTGGCAATTTTAGGGAAACTATTGATGTCTTTGTTATCAGTTTTATAAATAGACTGCAATCTTTGTTTTCTGACTACCCACATGATTATATTGCAATACCGGAATTTATGGAAATTATTTATTTGCTTTTTACAAAGATTTTTATGATATAAAATTTTCCAGTAATAAGTATGAAACGCTAGCGCTGTCTTATTTGAGTAGCCTACTTTGAGAAGTGTTATTACAATCGTTGTGTAATGGTTAGTCATGACGTGTGCCTATGCCTTTAATATATATCTTGATACATGACTTATATTCACAAAGCTGGATCCGAGTGCCTTTGATGATACGCAGGAAATCTAATTACTGTACCGGCTGCGTAAAACTAAAATCTAAACGAGATGATGAAGCCAATGTAGAAATGAAACTGTATTCTTTATTCACAAATTCTATGGAACGAGACGATGAAATGAGATAAAACATTTACAATATAAACATTGGCACTTATTTCTTTTAAAACAGCAAGTACAAACAAGGATTATTTAAAAGAAACAATTTGCCATAATTTGCGAAAGAATAGTATAGTTCTTCAATTTACGGCGGAATAATAAGCAACCATCCTGCAATTAAGGCCACTTGCCTCATTCTAAAATAACAACTGAAGAAAATAGTCTTAAAACATTGGTAAAAGAAATAAAATCAAGTGTTACTGTGATACTACATTATCTGTGATATATCAGAAGATAAACCATAATAAATACCTAAAACACATAGCTATGAGTGAAAATATTTCTATTTACTGTCCGCCATTACAGAACTGTGTCCGCGAAAGGAGAACATGTAGATGTAGGTGTAAATAAGCCCGTACAAAAACTTCCAGCATGTTCTACATATTTGATAATAAAAACATTTTAACGTAAAATATAAAACTAATGAGAAACGAGTTTCAAAATGAACCAGTTTCTATTTCATATGCCTAATTCTATCCTAACAAAAAATGTAAGTATGTATGGCTGGTACCATAAAATAGAAGATGCACACGTATGCCATGAACACTGTCGTGAGTCACGTGACATCGCTTTTCATTTACATTGACTTAATAATTTCTTTCATTTCCTTTTCCTCTGGCTCTAAGTCATCTAGTAAAGAAGTAGAACCATTGTAGAGTCTGCCACGTTCTTCTACTACCATTCCAGGAAAGTCTTCACCGTCTATTGCCTCGTCTATGTAAATAAGTAAATCGATGTCTTTTTCATTTGTTTTGACACCATTTTGATGTTGACCATTGGTAATGAAAGGCTTTGTGTCCTCAAAAACGGAGTCTTCCTTTTCATCAGCATCCTTGTTTTCGTGTTCGTCGTGGACAGATTGTTCTTCAACAAAAGTGTATGACATTTGTCTGTTCTGCACGTCAATGTCGTAAATTGGCCAGGTTTGATAGTGATCTTCCAGAAGGTTATGCAAGCAAACTTGAAAGTGAATGTTGTCTTTATCAATCACCGGAACTGAATGCTTTTTAAAAACAATATTTCTCAACATAAACGGCACAAATCCGCCAGCTATTGTTGCCAACATTTTATTAGTTGCTGATATTTCGTAAGTATCACCAAATGCTAGGACAACAACGAGAACGAACATGAGGAACAACAGAATTACTCCGAATTCTGCTGCAGCCTTAATATAGTTGACGAGTAGTTCTCCAGGTACGCAGTAGAACGGCATCTGGCATGCCTTGAAATAAAAACCTTTTGGAATATTTGGTCTATCATTTTTACTGAGAAAGAGAACGAGTCGTGAGATTTGCCACCTTGGGAGACTATCTGTATTTGATACAAGCTGGACTGGATTTTCGACTGTATCTGCTCTTTCCGTTTGAACACGGAAAGCAATGTTTTCTTCCTTTTCGTCATCACTGTAAATTTCATTTTCCACTTTGTCTTTTCCAAGTGCAAGAACAACTTCATGCATTGTTTTGTTGAAACTAAGAAATTTTCTACTCACGATTCCAAAACAGTCATGTCCATAGACTCCTAGTAGAAAAATGAGTGAAATGTAGGTCAAGGTCATTGAAGCATTCAAAATTAGTCCCATCAAAGTGTACACAAATATTTCAACTATGAATGAAACAAATTCTGTCATGAGAAAAATGACGGAATACATAGACACCAGGCATAGTGTTATTGTAATTAACTGCTGAACTCTTTTCCAGCCTGAATTTAGTACAGCGTCTTTCTTCTCCAGAGTCTCATATCCTGAGATATTGTCCAGTTCTAATCTTTTTTCCAGATTTTGCAAAATTCTTGAAACTCTTGAAAATAATCTTATATTACTACATGCATTTTTTGGAAACATATATACAGCAAAATGAGCAAGAAGCCGCAGCGTGACATTCAAAGTTGGAAATATGTAAAATGACAAAATCAAAAGTAAAAATGGCAGAGATATCGTCCATGTGACAAGACCAATACATATTCCAATACCTCCAAACATTGTGCATGGTTTTACCGACATCTTTATCACCCAGCCGATTACGTCCATTTGGTTCATTTCGCGCATGTCACGGAAACATTTTCGTAACACAAACTTGAACTGTTCCTTCATTTTCTGGCTCATTACACCAAAGATGCACGACTCTATGGACAACAGTATATAAATGAAAATGAACAAAATATGCAAAGGCGTGAGTAATAAAGTAAAATTTCCAGGAAAGTAGAAACGCAGAGATTTTTCGAATGCAGCTTCTTTTCGTCTGTGCATTTCGTCGTGTTCATATTGAAAGTAAACGTAAATTCGGATAATCCATGGTGTAGCTAACACTATAAGTAGCAATGCCGTCATAAAACGCTTTAGAACTGCGTACCATGACACTCTTTTCTTGTGGCATCTTGAAAATAAGAAGAAATTAGAGTAGCAACAGTCATTGACGGAGGGTCGTTCGCGAATTTTGCATTTAAAGAAAGATTCATAGAGAGTCCTCAGCAGTCCAACTGGTGCGAAGTCCTCTGGTAACAGACGGTCACTCTTCACCCGAAGAAGTACCTGATTCACCGTGAGGTAATATGGTACGTCACAATGCATATTCTGCAAAGTTGTTTTAAACTTGTTCATCTCCCTGAACTTCTTCAGCTTGAACTTGTTCTTCGCATCTGTAAATCTGTCTGGGTTAGTTGTAAGTACGGTCTTAATGGTAAGAGGCTGCTGAAGTCTGTGGATGTAAGGAGCGGCTACGTGCTTCAAACGATAATATGCATCTGGAATTAATCTTGGACTGAACAAAATTACAAGGATCTTTAAAATGGTGATTACCGCAAAGAGCACATTAAGCCATGTATGCGAATGCAAAAGACTGCATTTTATGTGTTGAGTTTCACTCCGTTGACAGCACATGTATCTAAAATCAGCCACCCCTGAAACATTCGTTATATGCATGTTACAAACACTATCTGTAGGATTTAGTTTCACGATTTCTCCTGAGCTTGTATTCTGGAAGTCGTTCATAACAAGCTCTCTAATGAGTATCTCAATATCGGCGTAAGAAAGTTGGCTTAGACAGTAACTTGGTTCCTCCTTTAAATCAACTTGCATTGTGACTACGCCGACTTCAAGGGTTGTTAATGACAACACATCGTAATCTGGTCTGAGAAGTAGAAGTCCTGTTCCATGGCGACCTGTGGATCGAACCCAGAAGAAAGGTTTATACAAGTCACTTTCGTTTAATCCATGAAACCGTCTTTCTTGGCGCTTAATATTCAGGTGAAATTTAATCATTTTTGTACCAGTGCTCAGAGTTTCGCTGATGTGTGAAGTGATTTCACCGTCTTCTGGTAACAAAGCACAATTTTTCAGTATTGCAGCAGCAACGTACGGCTTATTGCCGAACTGTTGATTCTCCGTCTGTAATATGTCCAAATTTATACGGGGCTCAGGGATCTCTTTAACAGATGATTCTGTTATTTTGGGGTTGACGATGGCAGTTGTGCGTGGTTTGGTACCAGGTTCTGTTGTGATGTTGTTTGTCGGCAGAGCGGAGGAAAGAACCAGCCATTGCAAAAGCAAAATCATGGTTAGTGACGTACTCATCTTGATTGTCAAGGCGCTAGGACAGCTGTCCTGAAAAATGGAATAAAACAGAATGTTTAGGTATGGGATAAACGCTGGCTGTATTTCTGAACTCCGTTGTTCTGCTTGCTACATGATTTCCGTAAGTAATAACAATTTGGTTCTGTGTTAGTGGTCACAGCCGTCTGTCATAAACAGGCAATAGGTATGTTTGTTATTGGCATTTTTATATTAAATGCCCTTGTACTAAGCAGTCGAGTGACCACACTTAATGTACCCCTTGAAGATAGTCATACCCCACAGTACATTCATCAATGCATTAAATCCTGAAATACCATGCGTACCTGTGCGTTTATTATTCTGCACAGGCCATTAATTATACCGACATGAGATTATGAGATATGTATATAAACTCAAATAAAAGTTTTTCATTTTTAGCATTTTCTATTGATATCCATTACCCTCGTGAATAATATTTGGGACTTAGCAAGCTTTTTTCACAAATCTTTGTGAGTACAAAGGTAGTTTATATAGTTAGTAGTTAGTTGAGAGTAATTTTTCAAAACAGCATATTTTGCATACATGTAGTCACGATTGGTGTTAAAAAATAACGTAGATTTTTCCTCTCAAACGTATACTGATGAGTTAATTTAAGGAATAATGTTCATTTCAGTGGTGTTCATCATCTAATAAACCACGATTTGGAGTTCTGATGCGCCGTAATAAACCACGACGGCCGTTGTTGTAGTTGTAGGAGTTTAACGCCCGTTTCAACCGTATTATGATCATTTTACAGGTTCGCCCTTTACCTAACATCGTTCCTGGGAAGAACTAATACTAGATCCCTATCTGTAAGGAACTGCGATCTTTATCTTTTATGTAGGTAGCAGGGCTCGAACTCATGACCATCAATCAGTGAGAGGTTACAATGCTTTCAAGTTTTCGACTTTAACCACGGAGGCGGACTAAGCAACTGGACGACAAAGAGTGGTTAATTAGACGAAGAGCAACGCTGAAAGGGTATTTTTCGATTCTAACATGACTAAATATCCAGAAAAAGAAAATGCAAAGCACTTTATTTACGCAGACATTTTTAGTGCGTGGTTAGGCGCAATTTGACGTCATTTATCACGTCGTAAAGGCTCTTCGTCAAAACGTAGGTTACTTATGAAATCCGATCCGATTTTCATCGTAACACATTGTATATACATGTACAATGATTTGGAGTTCTAATACGCAGTTATAAAACAGTCGGGCCGCAATTTTGTTTATTAGACATTTTCGTAAAGGATGTTATTTCGATTCTAACATTACCAGATGTTATAAAAGGTGACGAAAATGAGAAATATGGAGAACTGATTGCTTAAATCTTGTTGTTAAAGTCACAGAAAATGTGCAAAAGTCATGTGTTTCTTTTAAAATACAGAAGGAAAAAACGCCCAGTGCGACAACTTCTACGCAGGTATTAATTCAACTATTACTTCATTTGACGTCATATCGGCCCGAGTGTCGGTATAATAAAACCTATTTATTCTACTCTTTGCATACAGAGATAAAATCGTGAGACATGTTAGAATTCCACAACAATTGACTTCCTTCTTTGTAGACTCTGGCATGACGTGTGCTGTTTGTAAGTGACTTACAAATAGAATAAGTCATGCCAGAGTGACTTACAAACAGAATAAGTCATACCAGCGTGACTTACAAACAGAATAAGTCATGTCAGAGTGACTTACAAGCACCAGCGTGACTTACAAACAGAATAAGTCATGCCAGAGTGACTTACAAGCATAATAAGTCATGCCAGCGTGACTTACAAACAGAATAAGTCATGCCAGAGTGCACTCCTCAAAGCTGAATTCACTTTGAAATTACCTTAAAAACTATAAGAAATTTGTAGAAAAGAATTTTCCCCAATTTGTGACATCAAAGATTCAAAAAGAAAAGTACAATGTAGTAATAAAAATGTCCGTATTATTTATTGTACGTACGTTTGGTATATTATCAACATTTTGATAATGTAAGCTGCTAGTTGTAGGGAATGTCCATTCGATACTATTTTTAATATTTTTTCTTTGTGTTCCCTTGGGCCATCGAAGGACCATTGACGACACTTGATGTGAACAGTCTTTTACACGTTTTACCAAGGTCAATCAAACACATAGCTTGTTGAACATCAATAAACATGAATTTTTAGGTGAGACGCATCTGGTTTGATATGTCTGACCTTGTATATATATGATCATCATCGTCATCACCTAGGTGTGTTATCATCCATGTTTACATGATCGTCATCACCTAGGTGTGTTATCATCCATGTTTACAGTAGTTATAAATGGTGTTTGCTTTAGACGTAAACTTCAGCAAAAAAACTAGATGAAAGTGTCCTGTACGTATTTGAACAATTTTGAAGACGTAATAAAATTGTAACCAAGAAAAGCAGCGTGTATTGAAAAAAGGCATATGTTACAGCTCCCATATACATGTAATACCTTTTATCATATCTCTTTAATGGTGTATAATTTTATTTAACAATTAGACATGATGTCCGAGTTGTACAACGCACTTTTTATCTAACATTAATGTGTTTGAGAAAGGGGTTCGGTGGCGACAATGAAAAAAACGACTAAATGGAAGCATCCACCATATGATGATCTAAGAGTTCTATGCAAGATCAGCTATCAAAGCTATGCTGCCGGGACCTTGATATCATCACCGGCAATTTGACCCTCATTCAAAAGGTCTCATTTTAGTGACTTTACTAATAACAGCACCTTAAACAGTGTCAAGTCAAGTCAAAATCCATTTATTCTCTCATTTCATAAACAAATGAAACAGCATAATCAATGTATCAGAGGCTCAGAATTTAAACAAGCAAAGTGATTACAATACAACGTAAATGTTACTAACTTATTAAAGTTAACTTTTAGTAAATTATGCATATAATAATATGTTATAATATGCATTTTCTAATTTATATTTTCATTTAACACACTTACTAATTTGATAATGATGTGTTTGCAATTTATTCCTGTATACAGTACTGTTGTTAAACTGTTAAATGTTGAACAAATACTGTATAAACACCTTTGTTTTTTAAACACAGGTCTGATGCGGTCGCGGATCGAACTCAACACTTACCGCACAGGAAGCAAATGTTCTATCACGAACCCCAATAGATAAAAAACACCTATAACACACAAATTTAACACAGATAATTCACCTTACAAATATAATTACATTTTCAAGGTTACCAAACATGAAACATATATCCAATGTGTATGGGTAACAAAAGCTTCGTTGCCATTTAGAGTTTAAAGTTTAACGTAATTTTTCTAACTAGAAAAATATTTACCTGTTCTGAAAAACTCCTGAAATGTACTAGATCCTGTGTCCTCAAAAGTGCCGACGTGCTTTATAGCAAGATTGTTCGCTCTATTATTGTATTAACGCTCCATTCAAACTAATACTCCCGCTTCATGTCATACTATGCCATTTTTAATTCACTTACTCAAGTGTGACTTGAGCACTTCTTAATTGTTATCATGTAGACATTTAGTCTTTCATAGCTTGTTTGTGTGGTACTTGTGGTATGTCCTTACGGTCAAGGAAGTAAACAATTAAAAGTGTTTTTAAATCTCATTTTCAGTCTATTGTTAAGCATGTGTTTAAGCTGTACATGTCACAACTAATTCTAAATAGTCACCTTAGATCAATGTGGCGTTCAACTTGATTGAACGCATTAATGCAAAGTGTACGTGTTTAACAGTTTCGAAAAGGATTAATTGTGCCTTAACTAAAAGTATACTAGATCTATCTATTTTATAGGTGAACGACCTTTAACCTATAGGTAGATCACAAAAATTATTTTGCTCACTGCTTTAATTATAAATTCTATTTCTTATTGCATATCGCATCGCAAAAATCTAAGGTAAAATATGCATAGATATGCCAACATGCCACTGTTTTCTACTGTTCACTTTATTGTCGCCATTTTATGTATGTTTTAAAAAGAGTAACATATACGGCGTGGATTTACATAAAATGTTCAGAGAAAAAGAACGAATAAAGAAACCATCATCATGGTCAGTGTACATTTTTTTGCCAAATCAGTTTCACAAATGTGCCTCGGAGTAACATATACGGCGTGGATTTACATAAAATGTTCAGAGAAAAAGAACGAATAAAGAAACCATCATCATGGTCAGTGTACATTTTTTTGCAAGAAGCTCTGTACAAAATGCTATACATAAGAAATGTGGAATTATTGCCCCTAAATTTGCCAAAACTTCACCAATAGTACAGTCCGTGTAACTGGGTCTATTAAAATTTTAAAATATTTATTTAGAAAATCGCGGCGTTCCAGCGTGTCAAATATTTTTTGTCAATAATGGTTTCATCAACTGTCAAAGCCAACATTTTTCCAGTAACAATGTTCTACTATTTATTTGAATGAATAACCTTTGACGAAATATTTATTTGTACTTCAACCTCTTTTATTCATAAAGATAAAGCCGCAGGTGTCACGAGATCAAAGAACAAACGCCGACGCACATTGTACATGTGAGTTTTGTTTGATCTTAGTGAAGAACGTGGCAACACACCGATATGCTATGCATATATGTATATATTGGATAATAAGTATTGTCGAAGTTTGTCGATGAGTTGTCGATGTAATTTTCGATGAGTTGTCGTGTCGATCTATTGTCGTGTCGGTGATTTGTCGTGTCGATGAGTTGTCTGTCGATGTATTGTCATAGACCCCTATCAGATCATCACTAAACCCGGTCCAACTGTTTGTGGACATAATACATTGGGCAACTTAATGTGGAATTATACACAATTTTTTTCAAGAAAAAATCCAGCTGAAATAGGGGTGTGTAAAAAGGGTAGAGGAAATAATTGCTTTTAACCCAATACACTAAACTCTTCCTGCTACCAGAACGAAATAATAAATTTCCAAATATCACTTTTCCTATTTTGACTGGGAGAGTCAATTAAAAAAAACAACTGCATGCAGGAGTTGCTTCCCTTCCACTGCCTGCCGAAATCTCTACAATAACACAAGGGAGATCAATGCAAAGAAAGGAACTATTATTTTATTTGTCCATTTATTTCTAAAGCACCAACTTCAAATAGTAATGCGGCATTATCACTAATTTAACACATTTAAATGCACAGCAACCGAAAATTGCTTTTATAAAACTGTCACCAAAATACACTATGTGCAGTAAGATGCGCATAATGTCACTTTAAATAGTCCAACACTTAACTTGGTCACTAGGGTTATAGGTATAATATTTCGGCAAATATCGATAACCAGGTATTCCAGAGTTACTGCATTCGAAGGAGTCTGCTCTATAACTCAAATGGATTTTAATATAGGGCCAAAACATGTCTGTCCATAATGTTTATGGACATACTATCTCTGCCAAGTTCGACAACCAGTTGGATCACTCAAACTGTCCTTCACTTTAAGAAATTATAGCAAATTAGCACTGTTCAGCCCGTGTCTTGGAAATCCTGCATGTAATATTTTCCAACCACGATGTGTATGGGTTTGTATCCATATTGTCCTAGCCATTATGGTCATTTACTAAATTGATACTCGGAGCTATTTTTGTTTGATCAAGTGTTTTGATTATTATTACCTTTACCGAAACGTTGCAGGCGTATCTTTTTGTCAATTCAGTACGACTTTGATTTTTTGGTTGTGAAGGTTCTTGGGAATACATTCACCTTCGACAAGTCCACCAGCCTTGTGCCAACATACCGTTTTTTTCAAGGGCCTTTTTATTACCCTACAAAGCGAAGGAGACTAGTACATCCCGGAGGGTGCAGGTCCGAGCCCCACTGGGCTCACGACCGTACCTCCTCATATGACACCAGTACTGTTTTTTTCCAGGAAGCGGACCCGAGCTACAAATCTTTCTTCACAATCTAGCTAAAATGAATTAGTATAAACTAACTAAGGAGACTAGTTTGAAATTCAACGATGGCCTAAATGCTTACGAAAAAGTATTTACCTTTTCCAATTCATATTTGGAAACAAACTATACTCTGGCTGTGGGGTTTATAAAAGAGGTGCAATGCAGTGTGCTCGGTCTTCCAACCAATGGAAATCTAGAACCAAATACTTGTTGATACAAGACTTTTATCAAATGTAAATGCGTTCAAATATAGCTTAAAAGCATTTCTGCTTAAGACTGACACATTGTAACTACTTTTTTGGAAACCTACTTTATATTATAAGTGAAATATGATCTTTTATGTCTGTCATCGTTTATACATTTTAATGAAATTTGTATCATGACTAGTATGCTTATTACGATAGTCTTATTCATATTGTGTTGTTTATACTTGTTTGAATTTGTTTGATACTTGTTTAAGAAGGCCTCATTGTAAATAAGATTTACCACCTATTAATGTGCTGTACTTTTTATGTCTGTTCTGGACACTAACGGTGCCGATCATTGTTCAGATCTTTATCTTATTTGAAGAGTGTTCGCGAATGTGTATGTAGATAACCTGATAGTTTTCACAAATAAAAAATGGTTAACCGATTAATTAACACGGACGTAAGAGCAGAAGTTCAATTCATAGCAGACACATAAATGTAGTTTTCAATAGACGCTACACATGACGCCAACGTTTCTAATTTTATAATTTTTTCGACGTCATTGACATCATTTGGCAACTTTTGAATTTCCAGTTGTAAGCAATAGGGTTGTATCATCATGATTCACGGGGCATATTACATTTGAAAATATTTTACTATTCAGCAATCAATACCAGAAAGGTATAGGTTTCCATTTGAAGTCGCCTACCTCAATTTTCAGTACATGAATAATTACATTCAAGTTTCATCCCTTGCAATTGCAGAGAAAAGCAACTATTGATGTCTTTGTTATCAGTTTCACAAATAAACTGCAATCTTTGTTTTCTGACTACTCACATATTGCAATACCGGAATTCATGGAAATTATTTATTTGCTTGTGCAAGGATTTTTATGACATAAAAAATTCTAGCAATATGTATGGAACGCCAGCGCTGTCTTATTTGAGTACTTTGTGTAATGTTATTACAATCGTTGTATGTAATAGTTAGTCATGACGTATGCCAATGCCTTTAATATATGTCTTGATATATTTCTTATATTCAAAGAACTGGGTCAGTGCATTTGATGATACGCAGGAAATCTAATTACTGTACCGGCTGGGTAAAACTAAAATCTAAACGAGATGATGAAGCCAATGTAGAAATAAAACTGTATTCTTTATTCACAAATTCTATGGAACGAGACGATGAAATGAGATAAAACATTTTCAATATAAACCTTGGCATTTAATTCTTTTAAAACAGCAAGAAACAATTTGCCATAATTTGCGAAAGAACAGTATAGTTCTTCAATTTACGGCGGAATAATAAGCAAACATCCTGCAATTAAGGCAACTTGCATCATTTTAAAATCACAAATGAAGAAAATAGTTTTAAAACAGTGGGTTAAACGTTACTGTGATATTAAATTAGCTGTGATATATAGGAAGATAAATCTTAATAAATGCCTAAAACATAACGTTATGAGTGAAAATATTTCTATTTACTGTCCGCCCTTTCAGAACTAGTCCGCGAAAGGAAAACATGTAGACGTAGGTGTAAATAAGCCCGTACAAAAGCTTTCAGCATACTTCTACATATTTGATAATAAAAACATTTTAACGTAAAATATAAAACTGATGAGAAACGAGTTTCAAAATGAACCAGTTTCTATTTCATATGCCTAATTCTATCCTAACAATAAATGTAAGTATGTATGGCTGGTACCATAAAAGAAAAGATGCACACGTTTGCCATGAACACTGTCGTGAGTCACGAGACATCGGTTTTCATTAACATTCACTTAATAATTTCTTTCATTTCCTTTTCTTCTGGCTCTAAGTCATCTAGTAAAGAAGTAGAACCATTGTAGAGTCTGCCACGTTCTTCTACTACCATTCCAGGAAAGTCTTTTGCCTCGTCTATGTAAATAAGTAAATCGATGTCTTTTTCATTTGTTTTGACACCATTTTGATGTTGACCATTGGTAATGAAAGGCTTTGTGTCCTCAAAAACAGAGTCTTCCTTTTCATCAGCATCCTTGTTTTCGTGTTCGTCGTGGACAGATTGTTCTTCAACAAAAGTGTATGACATTTGTCTGTTCTGCACGTCAATGTCGTAAATTGGCCAGGTTTGATAGTGATCTTCCAGAAGGTTATGCAAGCAAACTTGAAAGTGAATGTTGTCTTTATCAATCACCGGAACTGAATGCTTTTTAAAAACAATATTTCTCAGCATAAACGGCACAAATCCGCCAGCTATTGTTGCCAGCATTTTATTAGTTGCTGATATTTCGTAAGTATCACCAAATGCTAGGACAACAACGAGAACGAACATGAGGAACAACAGAATTACTCCGAATTCTGCTGCAGCCTTAATATAGTTGACGAGTAGTTCTCCAGGTACGCAGTAGAACGGCATCTTGCATGCCTTGAAATAAAAATCTTTTGGAATATTTGGTCTATCATTTTTACTGAGAAAGAGAACGAGTCGTGAGATTTGCCACCTTGGGAGACCATCTGTATTTGATACAAGCTGGACTGGATTTTCGACTGTATCTGCTCTTTCCGTTTGAACACGGAAGGCAATGTTTTCTTCCTTTTCGTCATCACTGTAAATTTCATTTTCCACTTTGTCTTTTCCAAGTGCAAGAACAACTTCATGCATTGTTTTGTTGAAACTAAGAAATTTTCTACTCACGATTCCAAAACAGTCATGTCCATAGACTCCTAGTAGAAAAATGAGTGAAATGTAGGTCAAGGTCATTGAAGCATTCAAAATTAGTCCCATCAAAGTGTACACAAATATTTCAACTATGAATGAAACAAATTCTGTCATGAGAAAAATGACGGAATACATAGACACCAGGCATAGTGTTATTGTAATTAACTGCTGAACTCTTTTCCAGCCTGAATTTAGTACAGCGTCTTTCTTCTCCAGAGTCTCATATTCCGAGATAGTGTCCAGTTCTAATCTTTTTTCCAGATTTTGCAAAATTCTTGAAACCCTTGAAAATAATCTTATATTACTACATGCATTTTTTGGAAACATATATACAGCAAAATGAGCAAGAAGCCGCAGCGTGACATTCAAAGTTGGAAACATGTAAAATGACAAAATCAAAAGTAAAAATGGCAGAGATATCGTCCATGTGACGAGACCAATACATATTCCAATACCTCCAAACATTGTGCATGGTTTTACCGACATCATTATCACCCAACCGATTACGTCCATTTGGTTCATTTCGCGCATGTCACGGAAACATTTTCGTAACACAAACTTGAACTGTTCTTTCATTTTCTGGCTCATTACACCAAAGATGCACGATTCTATGGACAACAGTATATAAATGAAAATGAACAAAATATGCAAAGGCGTGAGTAATAAAGTAAAATTTCCAGGAAAGTAGAAACGCAGAGATTTTTCGAATGCAGCTTCTTTTCGTCTATGCATTTCGTCGTGTTCATATTGAAAGTAAACGTAAATTCGGATAATCCATGGTGTAGCTAACACTATAAGTAGCAATGCCGTCATAAAACGCTTTAGAACTGCGTACCATGACACTCTTTTCTTGTGGCATCTTGAAAATAAGAAGAAATTAGAGTAGCAACAGTCATTGACGGAGGGTCGTTCGCGAATTTTGCATTTAATGAAAGATTCATAGAGAGTCCTCAGCAGTCCAACTGGTGCGAAGTCCTCTGGTAGCAGACGACCACTCTTCACCCGAAGAAGTACCTGGTTCACCGTGAGGTAATATGGTACGTCACAATGCATATTCTGCAAAGTTGTTTTAAACTTGTTCATCTCCCTAAACTTCTTCAACTTGAACTTGTTCTTCGCATCTGTAAATCTGTCTGGGTTAGTTGTAAGTACGGTCTTAATGGCAAGAGGCTGCTGAAGTCTGTGGATATAAGGAGCGGCTACGTGCTTCAAACGATAATATGCATCTGGAATTAATCTTGGACTGAACAAAATTACAAGGATCTTTAAAATGGTGATCACCGCAAAGAGCACATTAAGCCATGTATGCGAATGCAAAAGACTGCATGTTATGTGTTGAGTTTCACTCCGTTGACAGCACATGTATCTAAAATCAGCCACCCCTGAAACGTTCGTTATATGCATGTTACAAACACTATCTGTAGGATTTAGTTTCACGATTTCTCCTGAGCTTGTATTCTGGAAGTCGTTCATAACAAGCTCTCTAATGAGTATCTCAATATCGGCGTAAGAAAGTTGGCTTAGACAGTAACTTGGTTCCTCCTTTAAATCAACGTGCATTGTGACTACGCCGACTTCAAGAGTTGTTAATGACAACACATCGTAATCTGGTCTGAGAAGTAGAAGTCCTGTTCCATGGCGACCTGTGGATCGAACCCAGAAGAAAGGTTTATACAAGTCACTTTCGTTTAATCCATGAAACCGTCTTTCTTGGCGCTTAATATTCAGGTGAAATTTAATCATTTTTTTACCAGTGCTCAGAGTTTCGCTGATGTGTGAAGTTATTTCACCGTCTTCTGGTAACAAAGCACAATTTTTCAGTATTGCAGCAGCAACGTACGGCTTATTGCCGAACTGTTGATTCTCCGTCTGTAATATGTCCAAATTTATACGGGGCGTTGGGATCTCTCTAACAGATGTTCCATTAATTGCAGTAGTTGGTAGCAGAGGCAATTCTTTCTCCTTTATAATTATTGCGGTTCGAGGTTTTGTCGTTGGAGATTCTGTCATTTTTGGTTTGATGATGTGAGCTGTGCGTGGTATGGTACCAGGTTCTGTTGTGATGTTGTTTGTCGGCAGAGCGGAAGTAGGAACCAGCCATTGCAAAAGCAAAATCATGGCTAGTGATGTGCTCATCTTGATAGTCAAGTCGCTAGGACAGCTGTCCTGAAAAATGGAATAAAACAGAATATTTAGGTATGGGATAAACGCTGGCTTTATTTGTGAACTCCGTTGTTCTGCTTGCTACATGATTTCCGTAAGTAATAACAATTTGGTTCTGTGTTAGTGGTAACAGCCGTCTGTCATAAACAGGCCTTAGGTATGTTTGTTATTGACATTTTTATATTAAATGCCCTTGTACTAAGCAGTCGAGTGACCACACTTAATGTACCCCTTGAAGATAGTCATACCCCACAGTACATTCATCAATGCATTAAATCCTGAAATACCATGCGTACCCAGTGTGCATAACCCACGTGACTTGCGACGTCATTTTTAGCTACTGCGCCAAGTAAAAAAGCTCCCGACTCGGAGTTTCAAAAAGTTGTAAGTATTTCATTTTATGTCTTATTCTAAGCGGAAAACAGTCTTCTTTCCATAGATTATAATATATCCTTCACCAGTTTAGTCGTTTGGTCCCCAAAATGAGGCAAATGGTCAAATTTGAGAAATCTTGGGAGCTAATGTGACAGTTCACACATTTTGTAACCTAGCCCATTACTATGTACATAAACAATGTTTCTATCAGTCAACGAGAGTTCACGAGGATAATTAGCATCTGAAAAATGATTTTAAAAATGACTTTAATGCAAAAAAAGCTAAATATTTGTTCTTTTGAAAATGGGCTACGGTGCAAGCAAATTTAGTAAGGGCTAATGCGACAAGTCACTTTAGAAAGAGGAGAGACTACGTTAACTGCTATCAAAAAGTTTGTCTTTTATACGCATGCGTTTTTGTGTTTACTTTCATGTTAATTTGCATGTATATTTACACGAAATTAAAAACAAATGAAAACAGAAATCTCAAATACTTTACACTATTTCACTGGTCTCAGATCTTGGAAAACGTATGCACTTATTGCTTTCAAAATCAATTGTTACGGTCCTATGCAAACCGCAATTTTAATTTAAATCTTTACGGGCTGTGGCAGATACTTGTTTTGGCATATATTGTATGCTATTCTAGATATATGTTTTATGTAAGAGTGGATAAATGAAATAAACTAACACACGATAAGATGCGGAAGACTCATGAAACTTATTGTTGGTATCTATCCTTTTAAAACCATAACAATGTTATTCTTTTCAGATGACATTTACTTTGTCAAGTTTACATAACGTAAAATGTAACATGGAAAATGAGATTTGAAACACTTATTAGAAATAAGGCAAGTACCCTTTTTGTGTCGCCCTTTCGGAGAAAAGGCGATACATACGGATCGCTTTGTCCGTCCGTCGGTCCATCCGTCCGTCACATATACTTAACGTTGGCTATAACTTTGCCATTTCTTAAGATTTCTTCATCAAACTTTATAATTGTATTGCTTATGACAAATGGGTCATGATGCCGTCAAATTTTGTAGGTCAAGGTCATATCTGACAGAGTTATGCCCCTTTTGTACTTAGATTTTGTCATGAAATCTTAACGTTGGCTATAACTTTGCCATTTCTTAAGATTTCTTCATCAAACTTTCAAATTGCATTGCTTATAACAAAAGGGTTGTGATGCCGCCAAATTGTGTAGGTCAAGGTCATACTTGACAGAGTTATAGCCCGTTTTGTACTTAGATTTTGGCTATAGCTTTGCCATTTCTTAAGATTTCTTTATCAAACTTTCAAATTGTATTTCTTATGTCAAAGGGGTTGTGATGCCTTCAGATTTTGTAGGTCAAAGTCATACTTGACAGAGTTATGCCCCTTTTTGTACTTAGATTTTGTCACGAAAATTAACGTTGGCTATAACTTTGCCATTTCTTAAGATTTCTTCATCAAACTTTCAAATTGCATTGCTTATGACAAAAGGGTTGTGATGCAGCCAAATTTTGTAGGTCAAGGTCATATTTGACAGAGTTATGCCCCTTTTTGTACTTAGATTTTGTCACAAAATTATTGGTTATTCTGACAAAGCGTAAGAGGGCGACACAAGTGTTCTACTGAACACCCATCTAGTATAAACAAATGACTGAACACTTATACCTTAAAACATTATAAAACATCATTTGCACAGATATTTTGTGACGAATTTACAGTTTCAATACCACAAATAGCCGGTTTCAATACATTACAATACAGATAAGTTTTGTAAACTTTTCGCTCAAAGGTCGATATGCTGTTACCACAATATTAGCAGAGATTTCTAGCTATAATAGGACAATGCTATTTTTTAAGATTAGCGTAAGTTGTGTTCCAGTTTGTTATCATTTAGAAAAGTGTTTTGGTTTACTTTAACCGTTTTCTATGCGTTGATAGAAATATGAGATTGAATCTATATTATTGTTGTGCAATCATTTTCAGGAATTGTGATTTATATTTTATTGCTATGCTTTGTATGTGATTTGTGTTTTAATTCGATTCAGGGATAATGCCAACCATGTAAGTGATACGTCGTTACATTCGAAAGAAAGTACATCATACGTTTTTAACATTATCTTTCAAACGCAATATACAAAACCATATCCTCCTATTGAAAATCACTTTTTCGTTGGCATATTCCTTAACTACAGCTGTGATAATAGAATCAACTGTGAAATAGTTTTTCTAGTTTCATCGTGTTTTATTTTTAAGTTTCAAAAAACATGAAAAATATGTACACTTGTTTTTTTTTTCTCATTTACCAACTTAAAGCATGAAGACGACCCTTTAAGGATCCCTAATGCTTATACTGAAAACGTTTAAAGTTCCATTGCCTCTTAAAATACACATTAGTACATGATTAATGTTTTTAATACCATAATGATAGTATTGTGTTCTATTTAAGGTAGCTGCGGACCTTAGGACAAAAATTCAAAAAGTAGATGGAAAAGTATGCATTTTGGTCCAGGTATAGATCCATGTCTATATTTTCGAAAAATAGAATTCTTTTTTTCTATTTAGCTTTAACATTCACATAAAAAGCGCCATCTGGCGGCACCCGTTTTTCTAACGAAAATTGATCGTTTTTCTATCATAATTTCAATAAGATGTTGGCGAAAGTTCACTTTTTTCAAGTGTACGTGTACATTATTTTGACAACAGCCTTTATTCGGTAGGAGCAATTTTAATGTGTTTGGTGCATTACAAAACCATTATTTTTGCAAAAATAAATAGTCCAAAGCCAAAAACGTAGCGATGTTTTTACCGCAAAATTTACGGATTTTGCCGTGTAGCGCGTTATCCGCGCAGTCAAAGATTTTTATTTATTGATATTATAATCATCAGGTTTTGCTCTTTTAAATGATCAAATAAAAAAGGCATGTGTTCACGTTTGATTTTTTGTTAAAAATCTTCGAATCTCACCAGCAAATGCATTTATATAAACACGACGTTTCAATGTTTACAAACCATGACGTCATTCTTTTCATGCCGAAATACGGAAAATTGTTATATTAATCGGAAATTCCGTTCTTGGTAAGGTGAAAAGCTGTATATTCTAAAGGATAAACGTCTGAGTAAATTTAGAATCAATTATAAATGGCCATGAAGTTTAAATTATTTTAAAATGTTGATATGTTAACAAAAGGAACAAGTAACGGAAAAAAAATATGGAAATTGTTGACACAAAGAAACGCGACTGTTGCGCTACCTGCTTCTCACCATTTTTCTATTCTTACAGGAATACCAAAAAAATTTCATCACCAGTAATAAGTAAATGAAACGATTCATGTAATCAGATTTCAGATTCAATAATTTCATTTATGATAATCAAATAAAAAGTTAATCCCGAAATAGCTATATTTCAACACACACAAAAAAAAACCGATCATATAGCATAGGTACATTTGACAATTAGTTTAGACAGGCAGTCTTTTTTCAGGAGTAGCATACAGACGGACTCGTAGGACTTCTAAAGAGAGTAGTAAGTTCGTTTGATTTATTCTACCATTTCTAAATGAAAAATTCACAAAAAAGAACTCACTCATAAGGATGATCCTTATGGTAGAGGTAAAATCGATATGAGTCCTATAAACTAGCTCAACAATTCTCAAATTCGATTTCATTATTACACCCGATAAGGACCCTAAACTGATAGCTCTTAGGTTATAATCCGGTGTGATAGGTCCAGGGTTCGAATCCCGAATCATGCCTTAGTCCACCAAGCTGAAATGTGTAGCAGTGACAGTAAACGTACTACAGCTCTCCACGAAGGTTACAAAATCTCGTATATCTCTGACTGTTTACGACATGCAATAAAGCGAAAGTAGGACAAAAAGACCACCCAGGTCAATCTAAGGAAATACAAAAACATTCACTCGTTTTTCTGCAGCAGTATTTCAAATAGGGAAATACTCCACGACTATTGCAAAGTTTTAGAAGCCAGTTTCAAACTGTGTTTCCCTGTTACAATTCCAGATTTAAAAGAAAATTCGATTGGTCTTAGTAATGGACCTTAAAAGAAGTGCAGACTATTACCTGCGGAAAATAATTTGTTTTGTAACCTGTTAAATTTCTCACATAATCATATTTGGTAGCAAGGCTTGAACCGTTTTGAACAGTCATGGATGTATAAACACTGCTTTCAAGGCTTGTTCATGTCAGAACTATTTGACTAAAATGATTTAATCTTCTTTTTGTGAAAACAGGTAAAATTCAAATTGGCGTACAAGGATGTGTTATTGATACAATCACTTGTATTTGCATAAGGAAACATTTGCCACATTGAAGACGAAATGGTTATCAATATCATCCCGGATATGCATGGTAAAAAATGCACCAATCTGCACATTTACATCTCTGCCATCCACCCATAACTAATACATCGCACCTATCTATGTTATTTTGGTTTTAACGTAATATTGAATTTAAAATAAATTTCAAATTTAATTAGACTGCAAAAGCATAAAAAAACTGAATATTTGCAAGCATTATTACTTAACCTGAACGTTTAAGCTATATATTCCAGTCATCATCGGTAAAATCAAAATATACAGTAAAGTTGTTGTACAATTAATGGGTGGATAGCGATTCATTACAGAAGTATGGAAGCTGTCTTATTTTGATACATAACATGTTGTCTTGTTAACAGAGTGTCTTGTCTTGTTTAAGTGGTTTTCTATCTTCTCAAATGGTAGTTATGTCTTGTTAATGAACCGTTACATCTTCTTAAGTGTTATGTTCTTGTCAACGTGCAATGTTATTATGTCAAACAGTCATACAATCTTCTTAAAGGTCCACTACTAAGCGAAAATTAAGTGACAGTTATTTCAATGGCAATTACATTACCTTATGCAAGACACTAAATAATGAAGATTTGCAGGTTAACATTTACAGAAAGTGTTTGGAACACGAAGAAAAGTATGTGTATTATGTTGAAATCTCAGTGATTCGACAAAATGACTACCCAGGTCTTTTTAACTTTGTTCATAATGCATAGAAAAATAATTGTACATGTACTGGAGTTTATTTAGAATTTCTACATACCAACTTTCTTTTTTTATTAAAAATAACTTATTTCTGTGTTTTTAAAGTATATTTGAATTTTCGCTTTCGTTAGTATTGGACCTTTAAAGTGGTGTGTTATCTTGTCTAAGTGACGTCTTATGATGTCAAACAGTCATGCTTTCTTTTTAAAGTCTTGTGTTATCTTGTCTTAGTGACGTGTTATTATGTCAAACAGTCATTCTATCTTCTTAAAGTGGTGCGTTATCTTTGTCAAAGATGACTTTTTAAAGAAAGTAAAATACAAAAATATGTCCAGGGCTCGAAGTGACAGATATATAGCTTAGTCCGGGGCTTTGGGTACGGACGAGGACCCGAGACACTTTCAAAAACTAAACAACTATAAATACGCTACATATCATAATGTTTTGTCTAAGGGTCTTAAGTGTCCAAGTGCGGTTTTGGACCCGGAGAACCTTCGTTCGTCACACTGAAGAGGAAATGTTAACACGTTTCAAATCGGGATTAGTTATATAAACTGTTAAAACGCCGTTTGTACAAATTTCATTATGAAGAATGATTATATTTACTTTAAAAAAATACAGTTGTAAGAATTTAAACGCACATATGTCCCACAAGATTTTCTGCATAAATAATAAAAAAGCACATTAATTATTTCAGTGTTTGTCATAACACATTGTAATAGCGACGTATAACGTCGTTGTCAATGGCGCGTTTTTAGCATTTGGTCGTAATTTTAAAAGGTATTTTTTGGAAAAAGCCAACGTGAACACGTGCCTTTTTTATTCGATTATTTTAAAGAGCACAACCTGATGCACATAATATAAATCTATAAAAAAAACTTTGACCTCGCGGATAACGCGCTATATGTCAAAATCCGTAAATTTTGACGAAACAAATTCACTACGTTTTTGGTTTCGGACTATTTGTTTTCGCAGAAATATTGGTTTTGTAATGCATGAGACACATTCAAAATTGCTTCTACCAAATAAAAGTAGTTGTCAAAATAATGTACACTTGAAAAAGTGAAATCGCCAAAATATTATTGAAATTATAATAGAAAAACGATCAATTTTCGTTAGAAAAACGGGTGCCTCCAGATGTGAATTTTTTATGTGAATGTTAAAGCTAAATAGAAAAACAGAATTTAATTCTTGAAAATATAGATGTAGATCTTTACCTGGGCCGAATTTCGTACTTTTCCATCTACTTTTTGAATTCTGGTCCTAAGGTCCGCAGTTACCTTAAACAATTCTGATATATATATATTTTTCTTTCAAAGTTCTGTTGTTTTTCAACAGAAATTGTTTAATTTTTTGCACCGTACTCTAAAAATGACTTGTCGCATTAGCCCTTACTAAATTTGCTTGCACCGTAGCCCATTTTCAAAAGAACAAATATTTAGCTTTCTTTGCATTTAAGTCATTTTTTATATCATTTTTCAGATGTTAATCATCCTCGTGAACTCTCGTTGACTGATAGAAACATTGTTTATGTACATAGTAATGGGCTAGGTTACAAAATGTGTGAACACTTGTCACATTAGCTCCCAAAATTTCTCAAATTTGACCATTTGCCTCATTTTGGGGACCAAACGACTAAACTGGTGAAGAAAAGATTATAATCTATGGAAAGAAGACTGTTTTCCGCTTAGAATAAGCTATATTTCAAAGTAATAGACCTAAAAATGAAATACTTACAACCTTTTGAAACTCCGAGTCGGGAGCTCTTTTACTTGACGCAGTAGCTAAAATGACGTCGCAAGTCACGTGGGTTATGCACACTGGTACCTTTGCGTTTATTATTCTGCACAGGCCATTAACTATACCGACATGAGATTATGAGATATGTATATAAACTCAAATAAAAGTTTTTCATGTTTTGCATTTTCTATTGATATCCATTAACCTCGTGAATAATATTTGGGACTTAGAAAGCTTTTTTCACAAATTTCTGTTAGTACAAAGGTAGTTTATATAGTTAGTAGTTAGTTGAGAGTAATTTATCAAAACAGCACATTTTGCATACATGTAGTCACGATTGGTGTTCAAAAATAACGTAGACTTTTCTTGTCAAACGTATACTGATGAGTTAATTTAAAGAATAATGTTCATTTCAGTGGTGTTCATCATCAAATAAACCACGATTTGGAGTTCTGATGCGCCGTAATAAACCACGACGGCCGTTGTTGTAGTTGTAGGAGTTTAACGCCCGTTTCAACCGTATTATGATCATTTTACAGGTTCGCCCTTTACCTACATGTAACATCGTTCCTGGGAAGAGCCAATACTAGATCCCTATCTGTAAGGAACTGCGATCTTTATCTTTTATGTAGGTAGCAGGGCTCGAACTCATGACCATCATTCAGTGAGAGGTTACAGTGCTTTCAAGTTTTCGACTTTAACCACGGAGGCGGACTAAGCAACTGAACGACAAAGAGTGGTTAATTAGACGAAGAGCAACGCTGAAAGGGTATTTTTCGATTCTAACATGACTAAATATCCACAAAAAGAAAATGCAAAGCACTTTATTTACGCAGACATTTTTATGTTTTTTAGTGCGTGGTTAGGCGCAATTTGACGTCATTTATCACGTCGTAAAGGCTCTTCGTCAAAACGTAGGTTACTTATGAAATCCGTTCAGATTTTCATCGTAACACATTGTATATATAATGATTTGGAGTTCTAATACGCAGTTATAAAACACTCAGGCCGCAATTTTGTTTATTAGACAAGCCCGAAAAGGATGTTATTTCGATTCTAACATTACCAGATGTTATAAACGGTGACGAAAATGAGAAATATGGAGAACTGATTGCTTAAATCTTGTTGTTAAAGTCACAGAAAATGTGCAAAAGTCATGTGTTTCTTTTAAAATACAGAAGGAAAAAAACGCCCAGTGCGACAACTGCTACGCAGGTATTAATTCAACTATTACGTCATTTGACGTAATATCGGCCCGAGCGTCGGTATAATAAAACCTATTTATTCTACTCTTTGCATATAGAGATAAAATCGTGAGACATGTTAGAATTCCATAACAATTGACTTCCTTTTTGTAGATTCTGGCATGACTTATGCTGTTTGTAAGTGACTTACAAATAGAATAAGTCATACCAGAGTGACTTACAAACAGAATAAGTCATGCCATTGTGACTTACAAACAGAATAAGTCATGCCAGCGTGACTTACAAACAGAATAAGTCATGCCAGAGTGCACTCCTTAAAGCTGAATTTACTCTGAAATTACCTTAAAAACTATAAGAAATTTGTAGAAAAGAATTTTCCCCAACTTGTGACATTAAAGATTCAATAAAAAAAAGTACAATGTAGTAATAAAAATGTCCGTATTATTATTGTACGTACGTTTGGTATATTATCAACATTTTGATAATGTATGCTGCTAGTTGTAGGGAATGTCCATTTGATACTCTTTTTAATATTTTCCCTTGGCCCATGGAAAGACCATGGACGACACTTGATGTGAACAATCTTTTACACGTTTTACCAAGGTCAATCAAACACAGCTTGTTGAACATAAATAAACATGGATTTCTAGGTTAGATGCATCTGGTTTGATATGTCTGACCTTGCTTATATGTGATCATCATCGTCATCACCTAGGTGTGTTATCATCCATGTTTACATGATCGTCATCACCTAAGTGTGTTATCATCCATGTTTACAGTAGTTGTAAAAGATGTTTGCTTTAGACGGTAATAAAACTAGCTGTAAGTGTCCTGTACATATTTGTACAATGATGACGACGCAATAAAATTGTAACCAAGAAAAGTTGCGTGCATTGAAAAAAGGCATATGTTACAGCTCCCATATACAATGTACATGTAATATCTTTTATCATATCTCTTTTATGGTGTATAATTTTATTTAACAATTAGACATGATGTCTGAGTTGTACAACGCACTTTATATATAACATTAATGTGTTGGAGAAAGGGGTTCGGTGGCGACAATAAAACAAACGACTAAATGGAAGCATCCACCATATGATGATCTAAGAGTTCTATGCAAGATCAGCTATCAAAGCTATGCTGTCGGGACCTTGACACAAGTAACTCTTATCATTACCGACAATTTGACCCTCATTCAAAAGGTCTCATTTTAGTGACTTTACTAATAACAGCACCTTAAACAGTGTTAAGTACATGTATTCACTTAACATAGACATTTTTTGTCAAGTCAAGTCAAAATCCATTTATTCTCTCATTTCATATACAAATGAAACAATGAGGACAGCATAATCAATGTATCAGAGGTTCAGAATTTAAACAAGCAAAGTGATTACAATACAACGTAAATGTTACTAACTGATAAAAGTTAACTTTTAGTAAATTATGCATGTAATAATATGTTATAATATGCATTTTCTAATTAATTGTTTTCCTTTAACACACTTACTGATTTGATAATGATGTGCTTGCAATTTATTCCTGTATACAGTACTGTTGTTAAACTGTTAAATGTTGAACAAATACTGTATAAACAACTTTGTTGTGTAAGCACAGGTCTGAAGCGGCCGCGGATCGAACTCAACACTTACCGCACAGGAAGCAAATGTTCTATCACGAACCCCAATAGATAAAACACCTATAACACACAAATTTAACACAGATAATTCACCTTACAAATATAATTACATTTTCAAGGTTACCAAACATGAAACATATATCCAATGTGTATGGGTAACAAAAGCTTCGTTGCTATTTAGAGTTTAAAGTTTAACGTAATTTTTCTAACTAGAAAAATATTTACCTGTTCTGAAAAACTCCTGAAATGTACTAGATCCTGTGTCCTTAAAAGTGCCGACGTGCTTTATAGCAAGTTTGTCCGCTCTTTTATTATATCAACAATGCATTCAAACTAATACTCCCGCGACATGTCATACTTTGCCATTTTTAATTCACTTACTCAAGTGTGACTTGAGCACTTCTTAATTGTTATCATGTAGACATTTAGTCTTTCATAGCTTGTTTGTGTGGTACTTGTGGTATGTCCTTACGGTCAAGGAAGTAAACAATTAAATTGTTTTTAAATCTCATTTTCAGTCTATTGTTAAGCATGTGATTTAAGCTGTACATGTCACAACTTATTCTAAATAGCTACCTTAGATCAACGTGACGTTCAACTTGATTGAACGCATTAATGCAAATTGTACGTGTTTAACATTTTCGAAAAGGATTAATTGTGCCTTAACTAAAAGTATACTAGATCTATCTATTTTATAGGTGGACGACCTTTAACCTATAGGTAGATCACAAAAATTATTTTGCTCACTGCTCTAATTATAAATTCTATTTCTTATTGCATATCCGTCGCAAAATCTAAGGTAAAATATGCCGCGGCAACATGCGACTGTTTTCTACTGTTCACTTTATTGTCGCCATTTTATGTATGTTTTAAAAAGAGTAAATTTTCTTTGTGTATAGTTCAATAATTTAATCTAGATCTAGAAAATTGATATTGATGGCCAATATAACGTTGCTTGTTGTTCAATAAAGTACTAATTTCGCCGTTTAAATGCACTAAGATGTGAAGTTTTCTATACCCCAAGTACAGTATTTCATGTTTCTTTACTAAAAACGTCTAATTTAGGTGTTTATGGATAGTCCTAAACTAGTCAATAATATGTCTAAAACTAAATTATATCAGTCCTAAGTCTTGATAAATAAAATATATATCATGGCCCAAATCAGCCTCACAAAAATGCTCTACGTGGATGACAGGTACACAATGTGCTTCGAAGTAACAGATTTACAAAAAAATGTTCAGAAAAAAAGAAAGAATAAAGTAACCATGATCATGGTCAGTGCACAGTTTTTACAAGAAGCTCTGTACAAAATGCTATACATAAGAAATACGGAATTATTGCCCCTAAATTGGTCAAAACTTCGCCGATAGGACAGTAATTATGTAACTAAGTCTATCAGATCATCACTAAACCCGGTCCAACTGCTTGTGGACATAATACATTGGGGAACTTAAATAGTCAGCAAGATTCTTTTAGCAGTATGCGGTTATTTCCTTAAAAGTTTGTCGAAATTTTGCACGGTCTCTAATTCGTATAGCCTTGATAGGATCAACACTTAACTTGGTCACTAGGGTTATGGGTATAATATTTCTGCAAATATCGATAACCAGGTACTCCAGAGTTACTGCATTTGAAGGAGTCTGCTCTCTAACTCAAATGGATTTTAATAATGGGTCAAAACATGTCTGTCCACAATGTTTATGACATAATATCTCGAAAAAGTTTGATAGTAAGCCAGATCGTTTCAGGCATGCCGCAGTTTATGTCATGGAATTGTCGAAATTTTAACAAAGAAGCACCGGGCACTTTTTATCTTCGAACGGTATATTAAGCAGTCACGTATCTCAAAACTTGGTCGCAACAACCACGATGTGTATGGGTATGCAGCCACATTGCCCTAGTCATTATGGTCATTTACTAAATTGACACTATTGAAGCTTTTTTTGTTTGATCAAGTGTTTTGATTATTATTACCTTTATTATTATTATTATTATTATTATTATTATTATTATTATTATAATACCAAATTTATATAGCACTCTTTTCATAAATATGTTCAAAAGTGCTTTACAATAAAAAATAAAAAGAATACAGTTAGCATAGATCAGAATATTACATTCTAAAAAACACAAACCTTAAAAACACTAGCTTAAGTTAAAGTCAGCCTGAAACAGTATATCAAGATAAAGCTCACACGGAAAATGTAAAAAAGGAGCATAAAATCCTATTGTATATAGGAGAGATAAAAATAAAGAAGTGTACTTGATTAAAAAACGCCATGTACTTGTTTAAACCTGAAGTTCAGTTTGCATAATAGTTTAAAAAAAGATGGGTTTTCAACTGTTTCTTAAAAATGTTCAAAGACTGAGCACTTTGGACTGAGCTAGGGAGAGCATTCCATAAGCTCGGTGCAGCATGGCTAAAGCTCCGGTTACCAAATGTAACAGTTCTGGTCCGTGGGACCACTAATGTCAATGCACTGCTGGAACGAAGGTCTGTAGTTGGCCTGTATACATTCAACAGCTCTTTAATGTACTGAGGGCACTGATCATGAAGTGCTTTGTACGTATAAACTAGGATTTTGTAGTTAATCCGTTGATACACAGGTAACCAATGGAGTTCCTTCAGCACTGGTGTTATATGGTCATAGCGTGAAGTTTTTGTGATGATTCGTGCAGCAGTATTTTGAACTCGCTAAAGTTTACTCAAAGTAGATTTTGCATGGGGAACTATAATGACCACTACCGATATCACAAAAATCAAGGGAATTAAGTCAAATTTCATGTGTCATCACGGTGTCTACAGAGTTACCCATCT
>JAFMSR010000011.1:20300175-20319038 GCA_022818135.1 Saxidomus purpurata | reverse complement strand
AAACTAATGATAATGCCGCATTAGTATTTGAAGTTGGTGCTTTAGAAGTAGAGAAATTGGACTCATAAAATAATAGTTCCTTTCTTCGCAGTGATCTCCCTTGTGTTATTGTTGTTGTTGGTAGAGATTTCGGCAGTGGAAGGGAAGCGAGTCCTGCATGCAGTTGTTTTTATTTTTAAATAGACTCTCCCAGTCAAAATAGGAAAAGTAATATTTGGAAAGTTATTATTTCGTACTGGTAGCAGGAAGAGTTTGGTGTATTGGGTTAAAAGCTATTATTTCCTCTACCCTTTTTACACACACCTATTTCAGCAGGATTTTTACTCGAAAAAATATGTATAATTCTACTTGAACGTCTATAATACATATCTCACGTTTTTAATCAGTATTCTATCATACAATGTGCAAAACTACTGGATACTAGAAAAATAAAAACTAAAGTGTAATTCACAGATCATGTTCATTTAGTGATGACGATTTAGAGTTTTGTTTTTCATAACTTCACGGCCATTCCTTGAAGTTTTTATCGTTATGCGTCATCTTTTTCCTAGTGTTGATGATATTTTTTACTTTCGATAAACTCGTTTGTATCTTGTTACAATCATAATTGAATATCTGTTTTCTATCACTTTGTTTTTAATGATCTCTTTTGATCGCGAATAAATTGATTTCTCGCTGGCGGCCACTTAATTCAAGAGGTGACGGGCGGGCCAATCATTTAAATAATGCCCTGACCATAAAGATAATCATCATAATACTATACAAATTTGTTTCTATATAAAGTAACATATGTATTATTGTAATATTTACTTGCTTTGATTCTGAATATTTTTAACTAGATTGGTGTTCAGTAGACACTCTTACACTTTGTCAGAATGACCAATAATTTGGTGACAAAATCTAAGTACAAGTACAAAAAGGTGAATAACTCTGTCAAATATGACATTGACCTACAAAATTTGGCGGCATCATGACCCTTTTGTTATAAGCAATACAATTTGAAAGTTTGATGAAGAAATCTTAATAAATGGTAAAATTTAAAAAGTACAAAAAGGGGCATGACTCTGTCAAATATGACATTGGCGGCACAAACCTCTTGTCATAAGCAATACAATTGTAAAGTTTGATGGAGAAATCTTAATAAATGGCAAAGTTATAGCCAACGTTAAGTTTATGTGAAGGACGGGCCAACGGGCAAATAGAAATACCGAAAGCTGTGAACGTATGTACTTGATTTGATTCCGTAAACTTTAAAAGAAATGCGCATTCTTTATACAGATTTATATGTAATCTAATTAGATAAATAATATATGTATATATGTAAAAGTTTCCCTAAGATGGTGCGGGCGTAAAATTAGACGAAACTAAAGAAAACATATTGGTTTTTTTTCCAGAAAGCAAGAATTCATATTGATATTATCGACTGAGAGTTAGTTGTGAAATAACATGTGTAATAAAATGTTGCTGCCGATAGAATTTTGGGGGATAAATTTGTCAATTTATTGTGCCGGTAAACTTCTGTCGACCGGGAGGTGAACATGCGAATCAAATCATTATGTCCATATTTTGGCTTAAGCGGTCGTTGGTTCCTTGCTAGCCTTGCCTTTCTTGCCTTGCCTCGTATTGCACTACTATTACCTTGCCTTGTCCTGTTAAAGACTCGCATTGTACTTTGACGGTTGTATGTTACTCATTGCGAAATGCTTACGTCAGTTTTATGCGCACTGCTTATTGCCTTGCCTTAGATAGACTCGGGTTGTGGATTTCATACGCTGTTTGGAGTTACCAAGCAGCGCATGGGATTTGTAATTTGACGTTCTATTGACAGATGTTTGCAGTTGCATTTGTATGATTCTCGTTCTAAATTAAAAGTAGTAATTGGCTGTATTTAAAACAGTTAATTTGCTGATGTAGCTCTAAATATCCATAAAAGAATTGTGTTGGTGTTACGACTAATAAAGGAGATGTTTTGTCCTTATTTTGATTAATAAAATGAATTGAAACACCTTTGCTTGTCTTAATGATACATTATAAGAACTTCCATAAGAAGGAATTAATACTGAGCAACGAACGAGACACTTATGTGTACTAGTTTAGTAAAGAATTGTGTTAAGATATCCATACCAACATTATCCGAAGATAACCTGATTAGCAACTATTTTTCAAATGTATCTTAATTAATGAAAATTATCATATCATTTTAATATTTACACTAAGCATGAATTAAAATTCTTTTTTGGAGATTATCAAAGCGGTATTTGCTACGCACATAATCATTTCTTAGGTGGATATTACAGGAAATAACTTTTCCTCATAAGATAAATCCACGACATGACAAAGACATTGTGATGACATAATGATGACATAATGGCAATTATATTACGGCTTCTTGAATAAGGATACAAACAGAGTATCAGGACAGAAAAGTGGACTGATGTTGCCAGTTTGTTACAAGAATAACTGCATTTAGTTAATAGTTGTAGGTATTGTTAGTAACTTTTTGGTGCCATAGGATGTGCAATCATGAAATTGAAATAACATGTTACTTATATCTTTTGTATTTTGCGCGGTTCGGTATCTAATTGATTTTGTATGATATGTTCATTGTTTTGCATCGTGTTCGGGGTGAAATCTTATTTGGATAAACAAAAAGCATATTGTTAAAAAAGAACAAATTTGGGATGTCGTAATGGCATACATTTGTATTTTGTTGTGATGTACCAAATTAGATCACAAAGTTAACATAACAGCTAAATAACAGATATGTCTATAGTGCACGTATGTATTTTCCTGTATTCGATATTTCTTAAATATAAAATTGGTAAATTCCCAAGACAGAAATTGTCTCCAGAAATCTTGTTTTTAGAAACGAAGCAATATATTGTTGGGTTTTGTGAGACGTATATAATACGTATTAAGTTTCAAGTGTCAGAAAACGTCATAAAATAAAGTAATCATTAACTGTTTTACGATGTAATTGCAAAATTGTTACACACTTTGATAAACGTATTCCATCAAGATTCAAATAAATTTCATTCTTATGTATTAAACATTTTTGTCAGTGTTACAATACTTGAGTAAAAGAAGTTTGTGTTATATTTCAAGATTGAGCAAATTTCTTCCTCTTAATTTGATGAACATCTTCAAATACACTTTCAAAGTATGTGTTACCACGAAGATAGAATAAAACAGTCTTCCAAAGATATCTCAGAAATCGGAACACCGGACGTAACTAACGCAAAGACATAATCATTTCACTTTTTCGTACTATGTTTGAAGTAAATTCTTCAAAGTTTACAACCTCACAGATGGCTAACTAAAGAAAATGTGTCATACATTAGGGTGTGATTTAGTTTAAATATACAATAAATCATATTTAGTGCAACATTTATTTTTACCATTTATGTTCAATGATTTATTTTTTCATGCGCAATTAACATTATAAATTTGCGAAACAATTGTTGTTTAAATATAACTTAAAAGCAACTTATTTATTTCTACAAAATCTACTAAATTGTATGCATAAAAATTAATGTTATCTAAATATTAAGGAAGTGTTGACCGTACGTTCTTTTTCTGAAATGTGATGCGGCAGTTGCAGATGGCATCTTCAATGATGTCATCACGTCGTTGATTGAACAATGTTTTAGCAGTAAAAGAATACTGTGAAATAGAGTGATCTTAAATCAATTACTTAGATATAAAATAGTCATGCATCGCCTATTTCACTTGCTGACAAATAACATGGACATAACATAACTCACGATACGTATTAATATAAGAATGTTAAAGTCAAACACGGTACGGTCGTGACCCCAGTGGGGCTCGAATCCGCTACCACCGTTCATCCCGGAGGTTGCGGGTTCAAGCCCGACTGGGATCACGACCGTATCTCCTCATATGAAACCAGTACTGATTTTTCCAAGAAGCGGACTCAAGAGTGACTTGATAATCTACAAGCTTTCTTCACAATCTAGCTAAGATAAATTAGTATAAACTATAAACTTAAGTCAAACACGCATGCGCTGTAAGAACTGTAAATGTACCAAATTTTAGCTTACCTAAGCAGAAGAGTTTATGGTGAGTTATTGTGGCCTCGTGTTGTACGTCGGCCGTCGTCATGCGCCGTCAACAAATGCTTCTACTTAAACACTGTGCAAATTTCAACCAAACTTTACAGGATTGTCCCTTGAATGGTCCTCCATTGAAAATGCTCAAATAATTCTGCTCTGTTCACACAGCACATAATGGCTGCCAGAGCTAAACAAAGAGAAAAGACTTTCAAACGACATCTCCTCCCTAATCACTAGGCCAAACTCTCCACAGAAGTGTTCCTTTGATGGTCCTAACAAAATTACTCAAATAGTCCTATCCTACTTATTAATGTAAACGTCTTCAAATACATGAGCTCTTTGCTCGGATTTTAAAGGGTTTCGCTAATGATGTATTTAGTTAAACTTGGTGTTCACGAGTTGCTGCAATATGTCGCTGTCGCATTATAGAAGTGGTCTTGTTATACTGTTATATTGAGAAATTATGGAATACTGGAGTAAAGCTGATGTATTTTACAAATGCACAATAAGTTGATTTGTATGAACAATGAAAAAGGAATTTATAAAGTGTACCCTTAAACATTCTGCTTGTTTCTCTCCGCATAAACACTTTTGTAACCTTAACTTCCCGGAAAAAATTCTCATCGGTTTCATAGACTTGCCGATATAAAAAAACTATACGCCGATGTAACCACAAGGGGGGAGCACATCAATAGATACAGAGTTCGTGCTTGGTGATTATTGACTTGATATTCTATTCAGGAAATGTTTAAACTGCATTACTGACGTTATATCGTTAATAAGAAAATATGTCTGCGGAAAATGCCATTTAAAGAGCATCAGGTCATCTAAGATTCAAAGAAAAATCTAGTAAATATAATTGCAACTTATTACCGAGGAAGGATAGCCTATCTTGCAAGGTTTTAAGACATTTTATTACATTTAAAAGCAAACCGAAAGATAATTTTTTAGACGAAAGTGCAGAATGTACATTAAATTTTATTATTAATTGAATCGCTTGTACTAAGGAACACAGCAATGCAATATTTGATGGGAACAACGACTTTTTTGTTCGAAACAGAACATATTTGAAAACTATTTTAAATTTTTTTCGACGAAGTCGTGTGTTATATTGTCACAAAAAGAGTTGGAATGGTCACATAAATCCTTTTGATTTGAAATGTTTTTTCATCGATTTAATTTATCACAAATTTTAAAAAAAAATACTTTATATAGTTGCAAATTCTGTTGGACTTCTTGCATGAGCATTTCATAATGTAAAATATGTGAGTTCGAAGAGATTTGCGATCGCGTGATACACCTTCACAAAATGTACTTCTACCTTATCTTCAAATTAGGACGCTTTGGTAGTAGTTCCCACCTTCAGCCTATGAAATATTTTCTAACATGCTGAACAAGCTCTTTAAATAAGGTTACCAGGCATAAATGACCCACAAATACTGTAAACGACTGCTAATAGGTTTGCTTTCCACGCTGAACATAAGAGGTTTCGCTAATGATGTTGTATTGCGTTGTTTTTCCACGTTTTGCTGTGATATAATGTCGTTATCATTGGGAGTCTTAATTTATCTGTGTTGAAAATATACTGAGAAAGTAAATGCTTGAGAAAGTTAAATTGAACACTGTTTAGTCGCGTGATGTATTAATATCAAGGTAGCGCCAAACCTAAGCGAGAATTTCATTCGCAAAAATGTTCAAATGTTCTACCTACTATCATATCTTTATTTCGCTTGAAAGGTTTTGTGATTGGTAACTTGTTTGTTTTTGTATTAAAAGCCTTAATATATTTTATTTGTTTGGAGATTGAAAACACTTTTCTTAAACAAAAATGTATATGTATACCTTTGTTAGGTTTTGGCGAACGTAATTTCATCTTAAGTCAGACGCTACTTTAAGAGTGCTTTATATATTATAACCACCTACAGTTCTTCGATTTCTCTGGCATGCTTTTCGTCATCTGTATGGACTGCCCCGTTAAACGTTCTTCGTGTAGTTTGACTTTACGGAAGAAGTTTATCATATATCAAAACAATTGTTATATAACTGTTCCCATGGTAACTGAACTGCCTCGCAGACATTTTGTCACCTTCCTTGCACAGCAGTGAAACTGAGATTTAATAGAAAAAACTCCTACAATTTGCTGAAATTTAACACAAGCCACCGCATAAACAATTTATAACACAACAAAACAATTGCAACATTCATAAAACTGATAATTTGAAATCTTTTTTTAAATCACAATTAAGATTTTTAACATTATAACAAATGATAGTATTCTGTTTACAATTTACATCAACGTTAACCAATTCAAATTTTTTCAACAATTGTTTTTCTTATGAAGAATGACAAACCAACACCATCCAGTTGTTTTCCACATTCTGAATGAATAAATATTTGCCTACAGAACATTTTGTAATTCAGTTTTTGATATTTGAAACTAGAAATGACATGCATAGTGTAATAGTGTAAACCACTGTTAACTTTTTGTTGATGTGTTGGATATAAATCTCGTTGTTTCTTTTTGCAAAACCAGGAACATGTGTCACGTAATATAAACACAGAGTACGTTTTCTAATATTTATTTGTACTAAGATCTATGGTTACCACAGCCAAATAAGTCAAATCTAAAACTAAACAAAATGGTCACGTCTTATATAGCCTCTTTTGGGCGTTCTACTCATATGATAGAAACGTGATCTAAATGATAATAAATGACAGGCCTGCATTCTTCTGGATATCTCCAGACCGTAAATGCAGGACAGTCATATGCACTAATTATCAATTAATAGTAATTAGTAATATAATAAACTTTTATAATATATATATATATAATATGTATGATATTGACAAAGATATAGGACCTGTCAAAGAATGTACATGTTTATGGAAAGTATGTAAACAACGATTTGTATCAATTACCCTACAGGCCGGTAATGAGTAAAAACTTTCAACAACTTTGAATATTCTCCCCGGTATATTTTGACAAATATACCATTATTTGACACATGCTTTACAAAGCTTATCAATGTTAAAATAAATATCAAGTTATGTTAAACCTTTCCCTGCAGAGGATTGATATCCATAAACTCTATAGAGCAAATGTATTGGGGAAAAGCGAATGTTTTAAGACACCTAAGCTAGAAATATACAAATTAGTTTATCAAAATATTTAGAATGAGCCTACTAAAGAAGTACAATTCAAGGAGAATAATAATCATAATAATAATAATAATATCTTTATTTAAAGAAGGTAAGCACATCATGACAAATATGTACACGATATTTACATATTTTCGATATGACCTGCTGGGAAAGATAACATAGATTCTACACAAAATAAAATGAGATGAACTGAACACTATCTGTAATGAAAATATAGAAATGGTCTTTTACACAGCATCAATAAAAGACAAACGCTCATAATACAAACACGCACACAAATGTATAAACAATATAATGGTGTCAGTTTTAACAGTATTCGGATTGTAGTAAAAACAGCTTGTAATGATATTTGAAAGATTGTATATTTGAAATATTTCTCATCTTCAAAGGAATAATATTCCATACAATTCTGCTGTTTTTAATAAAACTTATAAATAATTTTAAAACAATTTGTGTTAATTTTCTGTACATACAGGTCTTTTATTGAAGTTGGTCGTAAATTTTACACTTGGTTGTTGGAGAAATACAATAGTCTAAGATCAGATCTATAATGAGGTACATGATAGGCGTGTTGTTTGGAAAAAGAAAGCCACTGTAGTTCTATAAGCATTTACAGTGAATTTGTTAGAATTGGTTTATTTAATGCTATTATTGCTGCTCTTTTTCGATATTTTAAAATAGTTTTTTTACTACATGAGTACCTTTTCCCCATACTGTGCGACAATAATCAAAAGTGGGCAGTATATAAGCATTGTAAAAATTAGACTCATGTCGTAAGATAAATAATCGGAATTTTTTTAAGAGAGTAAGTTTGAAATTGGGCTGCTATGGGGCTCGTTTTGGGGAGGCTGCGTTTTTGGTATGTGGCATTCCCTGTTTGATATTATTTTTGTTTTTTTGTAACAAATGTTTTTGGATTGATCTTTCCATGTTAAGGTGGAGTGTTCATGAATTCCAAGGAGTTTTTAACTGTAACATTTTCTATCAAATCATTACATGGTTAGGGCAGTTTGACAGGAAGGATGGTGCCTAAAACCAGATTGTGTCTCGTGAATAAAATTGTATTTCTTGAAGTAGTCTTGAATATGGTTTACTATATGTCACTCAAAAATCTTTGAATTTGTCGGTAAAATTGATTTGAGGCGATAATAACTTGGATCATTTTTATCTCCTCCCTTGTGTATTACATAAGCTTGCTTCAAGAAGCTATGGAGTATACATTTATCAAATTATTATTGAAGATAGAGGAAAGAGGAGCAGTTGCATAGTCACCACAGTATTTTAGAATGTTTTGGACCGATTTTATATATCCCTGTAGATTTTTTAGTGTTATATGTATCAATTAGTTTCTTCACTTCAAACGCTGTGATGTATTCAATATTGAACTCAGAGTAGTTTACTTTTTCATCAAGAATGCTTTTTTTTAAATTCGTAAATGTTTCTTTTATAAATGTTGTTTTCTTCACAATATTAAGATATTCACAAAATGTTTGTTAAGCTCATTTATACTGTTTTATTTTCCCGATATAAAAGTGTCGTTTATTGTCAAACTTTTATTCGTTATTTTGTTCAGGTTGCCTTACAGGTTTATCTGTTTTATCTGTAGTGAAATATCTTACTTCCGCCACTGTCGGTACTGATTTTACAGTATCAAGTAATCGTTTCTAGTGAAGAGATTTCAGAGATTCAGGTATTCCTTGCAGGCGCCTTTGGAGGCTTTTTTTGACTTTTTGGAGTTCAATTTTCATTTCTCGCTGATTGGCTGACATATCTTTGACATTCCGACCTTTACATACTTTATTAGTTGCGCAGTGCTTCTTTACACTAACAATTTTATCTCTTTTTTTAAAACGTGTTTTTGGTGTAAACAGTGTGGCTAGCTATCTGTTCTTTTGTTTCCACCACGCCGGTGTGTATCACTCTCAATATTTCAAACACTGTATTGCCCGTAGTTTGAGTTACTTCATCTTTCATCTCTGTGTACATATGTTGTTTCTCACATTCCTTAGTCTGACAGAAGATGTTTGCAGTAAGTTTTTCTTTAATTTTATCCGCCTGACAACAAAGAAATACTAACATATTCTCATTAAATCTTTTTTCAGATGAGGAAGCTTCGATGTCAAAAAACGATAGGTATTTACTAGTACATTGTATCTCCAATTTGTTAAGTATCATTATTTGCATTTAAATATTGCAATATCATATTTCACACTTTTTCATTAAAGTCCTCAATAGTGAAGTTTTCTCCTGAGATCTTGTTTTCAATAGCAGATATTTTTTTAAGGTGTATCTGAAGAAATTGTTCTGTATCTTTTACTGTCTTATCAAAAGAAAGTTTCAACAATTTTAACAATTTTTGTCTTACTTTTGTCATATCTAACTTTGCAAAAAATAGACTTTTGAAAAATATGATTGTTAAATTGTAAAAATGTATAAGTAGTAAATCATATTTTGTTTCATATTTCTCTATCAACGGTATGTTATTTTTGTTGCATTTTAATTCTTCTTTTACATTATTGAAGGCCATATGAAAATAAGATGTATTTTGATTTACATGTAAATCCTTGTATGTCTGATATGTAACCTTCATGAAATAAAGATTTTATTATTATTATTATTATTATTATTATTATTATTATTATTATTATATACCAAGCACGAAGATTTCGTGTAATACATATTTAAAGCATGATGCGAAGATTTACCTGAGTATACTTTATATTTTGCTTCCACTAGATGTCCAGATTTATCTATCACTGGCATTTTTCTGCAACTAACTTTGTTCTCTTCTGTCATGAAATATATATCGGCCGATTCTCTAAGAAGTTCAAATGTTCCGGCATAAAGTGTCAATGTCACTCCGCCACCTGTTTCTGTCATTTGAAAACTGTTTTTATTTTCTGCCGATGAAAGCTTCTTTTCCATAAATACTCCCTTCTGTGACGAAATTTGTAAACTCGCTTTCTTCAATGTCGCCGATACATATCATTTGATTTTGTATTTTCTAGACTTGTCATATTAAAACTTTTTGAAACAAGTTGAACTTCATTTTCTGCAACTTTTTTATGCGTTGTTATTAAAATTGCCCGAAAACTAATAGAATGGTAATAATTGTAATATTTTTAACGGAGCGTCAATTTTAGAAAAAACGTAAAATAATAAAAAACTAGAACTATTACTGAAGGTGATGAATACTCGCCCAACACCCCACTGAGTTTAAACACTGATACAGTTTATAAGATTTATGTATTATTGAACTGAAACATAGACCATGCACAACTAGGCATTGTACTTATCACTTCAATCTGTGAAGTATCATTAAATTCTGATTAGGGGTTTTGGAGATTTAGCGTATACAAGATTTACTATCTTTATATTAGCCCTTGTGACCTTGACCTTTGACCTAGAGACCCGCACAACGAGGCATTGTACTTATCACTTGTGTGAAGTAACAGCAAATTCTGACCAGGGGTTTTGGAGATTTAGTGTCCACAATGTTCCGTCTACAGACATACAGACAGACGGACGGACAAGCTGAATCCAGTATACATCCTCATACATTGTTTTCGGGGGGTATGAATACTGAAAAACTCTAACACACGTCTTATGTCGGGAACTACAGCAATTTGGGCTGAAACCTTTTGCGTTGAAATAAATTTAGATTGTAGTCCTATATCAAAATGAGATGGTAACTTTTCATATTGTAAGCTTGTCTGTTTTTGAGCCAGAGGTGCATCAGTATTTATATTCCCTCGTTTACAACCATTTTAAGATAAAATACAAATTGAAAATAATTCTTAAAAGCCAACATAACGCTCACTAAAAGCCAGACTTACACACAAGAGAATGTATTCTCCAACTGTGAGAGAAAGCTGCAGGCATGGTAAGACAAATATTCTTTTTTGTTCTGAACTTCTGTCTACAAAGGAAAAAATATATTTATTATTTTAATAGTTATAAAAAATGCTAAGAGATGTTTACAGTTTTAAAGGTTCTCGGGCTATTATAGCCGCTCCTTGCGCGATTTTTGATGCTTGAATTAAATAAGCCTGGTTGTTTCTGTCACATTATTTAAAGTGCACCGGAAAATTTGTGCAATTTAAAAAAAAGAGATTTTTTCTTGCATTTTTTGATAATTCTTTACTCGATCTCTATATGTGTGTCGTTTCCGTCCAAAATTTGTCAGGAGTCTTTAAAGGCTCTGTTAAAAAATTTCATAGAAATCTTTTTTTTCCGAAATTTAACGTTATATCGTTGATCAAAAGGTTTATAGAAATATCATCAAAAGAAAGATCTTAGACTAGTCACGTTTATAGTTGAAACGTAAGGGTAATAAATCATAGTTCATCGCGACAAGCGCTATAATGATTTTAGTTCTGCTTTTAAAATCAAACTGACAAGATGAACTAGACGGAACGAGTACAAAAACACACGTAGTCAGACCGGTTATCTCAATCGGTAGACCACGAGACTTGTTATCTCGGGGTAGCGGGTTCGATTCCCGGGGCTGACCAACTAAAATTACTTACGGTCTTTCGAATGAGACTAAAACCGAGGTCCCATGTATGGGTGCTATACACCTGTATATAAGAACCAGGGGTGTCTCTGGAATCGGGACGCTTTCTGTATCCTGCACTATCCTCCGAAACCTAAAATAACGAACCTCTTCTGGGGGCGTTGGTCATATGGGAAACCGGTACCAACGATAAAGCCCTAATATACGATACAACACACGTAGTTGGTTGTTATTTCATTTATGGAAATGCTTCGTACGGGTAAGAGATTAGTGCAATGTACTTATTTGTAACAGCATAAATGGAAGCCATCCCTAACTTTATTTAGAAACCATTTTGTTTTTGACGAGGTACATATGTAAACACTTACCTTATTTGATTAAACAATATATACTTTGTCTGTTTTGTGACATATTAAGAGATTTTACTGATTTTAGATACTAAATATAACTTACGATTAGATACTCAAATTAGATTTCAAATTTACATTACCTAAATGTATTAAAGATACTTTAGCAAGAATAACAGCTTAGGTTATAAATTAAGACTTTGACTTTCAAATTACAATAGAAAACAACAATAGAGACTTATTCATGTTCAAACGTTGGCAGTATATCCGATCGAATTACGAGCTTTTTACACAATATTGTATCGTAGACATGTTTTGCAGTCACGAAACTCAAATATTTGATAACTCTCTAAAGAACAAACACACAGTTAGATCTTTTTTACATCATCCATTGTTGAACTGTCATGACTTTATGATCTCTGCTTGATGGCTGTGAAAAAGATGTTAGGATGAAGTGTTTTTCGGTTCAGTCGTATCAATCTTGCTTTTGTCCGTAAGTTGGTAAACTTTCAATCGCCAATGAAATGACAACAATCATTATGTATAACATGTTTTGGATGGAAAAAAAATTAGATACTACCGCATGAAAAGGTTCAATAATTTACTCTTGCGTTTTCAGACTTTCATGAATGGTTGTAATTCTAGTACGTATATAGTTCATATCTATCAACATAGTATGTTGTTACCTCCAAACTAATGTTAATTATAAGCGCAGAGTAATTATACTTTCCCGACTAATGAATAACGGAAAACAGAACAAGAACAATTGATCCTAAAAGATGGTCGATGCGATTTTGAGTATAGGAAAGAGATTAGTAGTTGATTTCATTGTAAAAAAATTCTGTCTAGTTCAATTTCCATGCAGTAAGAAAGCGCCAAATTTCATGACCCTTTTCTTACAGTGATGTTAGAGCAAATGCTCTCTTGGCTGAGCTAACCGGCCGGTTTTATAACTTTGTCCCCCAATTGTGATCAAGTCCGTACCTATTCTGGAGTTCCTTCCCCTTACTACTACTATCATAGGAAGTCGGGAACCAGACTAGTCCGTACCATAACATGTGCTAAAGGAAAACAAATTTAATCCTTGTTTGTTTTTTCTTATCAAATATGGTACTCGAAATATTGATTGTTATTCACTAGTCGGGAAAGCATAATTAATTACGCTTAAAATTAACATTAGTTTAGCGGTAAAAACATTATGTTGATAGCTATGAACTATTTAGTAGTACTAGAATTATACAACCATTCACGAAAGACTGAAAACGCAAGAGTTTATTCTACTCGCATAGCGGAGTGAAGATCGAAGAAAATGTTTGGACTCTGTTAAGCATTATTTCGAGAACTTTACCATTTAGCATTTCGAAGTGCAAGAACACTAACGACAGTGAAGTTCTCGCCTGCACGAGACAGACCCCGCATACTCATTCTTTCCCATGATCTTTAAAAGCTGAACTGAAAAACTATCAGCTGTTCTTTCGAAGAAATGACTTAATTTTTAGAAATCAAACTGATGCCATTAGAAAAAAATCAACGATAATCATACCCGCTTTTTTCAAAATAAAACTGAAGCTACGGTGTTTTTTTCTCAAACCTTCAGCACAACCTCCAATTTCGCGTAACACCAGGATATTCTTAAACAACTGCACCTTAACATTTCAAAAACAGCACAAAAACAGTACTTCAGAAACAAGAACTTTAAAAAAAGACGGTCGGTACCACTTTTGAGTATATGAAAGAGACAGGTAGTTATATTTCTTAGTAATAATTCCTCTTAAGTTTTATCTTTATACAATAAGAGGGTTTGAAGACGAAGCAAGGTCAAGAATTTAAATTTCTATACCTCTAACATGCCGGCAGCAAATAACTGTACCTTTGCAAACAGTTAAAATCATGATCAGTATGCACATCTGAGAATACTTATATCATGATCAGTATGCACATCTGAGAATACTTATATCATGATCAATATCATGATCAGTATGCACATCTGAGAATACTTATATCATGATCAGTATGCACATCTGAGAATACTTATTTAAATGTGCACGCCATAGAGAAACCTATGATGTTTTATCGTAATGTAGATAATATCTGGTAAATCTTGTAAGTGACAAATTGAATTGTTACTGAATTGTCGTCTGATGACTCTCCTATTATCTAGGATTTACTATTGTGTCAGGTTTCGTGAATTGCTTTCAACAGATTAAAGTTTTGCTGAGACATTGGAAGAAATGTGTGGAATTCTAACACGTTTCGTAACTTTAACTTTATAAATGTATAGGAAAATAATCTGTTCATTATTTACCAATGACATACATCACGATCTCAGCGGGAAAAGGTGCTGTAAATGACGCATTGGTGGACAATGTAAGTGCATTCCGTGTTTATTTGTTACAACGAAGTATTACTACGCGTTTAAATATATACTGAATGAAAATTTTGACGCACCACCTTCCTTTTTCCTTCTTTATTTAATTATCAACTCTTCTAATATATGCTAGCCTATTTTTAGCTATCGATGCACGACAGCTATCATGTCTTGCTGTTAAAAAGATATTGGGTAGATTCTTCCGTTACATGACTTTCAAAATGGTCGAGTGGTACAAATCATATGGCAGAGAATTTTAATTTAGTTTTTAAACCGTTGGTTATTGCCTTTATTCTGTTCCTTGGAAAACCCGCTCTTAAAATTCTCTTTTGTTTAAAATTTATATGACTCGATCATTTTGAAATTCACGTAACGGAAGTATCTACCCGGTGTCTTCATAAATGCAAAATATGATAGATTTTGTGCACAGATATGTGGTGCGTTATAGGTTTCGTTTAGTATATTATTTCAAAATATTCATGTTAGAGTCATTTGAATGCATAAAATTAAAGAAAGAAATAATAAATGTGTCCCTATACGTTATCGTTGATTAACATACAGCCAGGAGTTCGCATGCGTAGTACGAGTGATTTAATTTTTCGCATCCAAACGACTGACTGTTTGAGTTGAGTGAAAAAACTATTTGTGTACCCTTTCCCCCATTTTGGCGTATGGTAAAATTTGACAATTTAGTCTCAAAATGTGAGATCAAAATTTTTCGCGAAAATGTCCAATCTTTTTGCTCTAAATAATTCCTTTCGTGCCTAAGTTTGTAACTGCATTATTTATTTTTCCAGTTTAATTTCATTTTTTTTTTAATATAACAAATGTAAATTTCCAGAAGTGCAAAAAAACAACCACATCAGTGAACCCAGTTTATCCCGAAAAATTACAAAATATCTAATTTGTAAGGCCTGTTTTCATTGGTATACTTGAAAACATGAATCAGCATTTATCTTTGATCTCTGGCTTTCGCTTTTAATGAAATGAAGATGCTGGAAGCCATGGACGATGTTTGCAGTTTTAGGTTGTTTCAAGAGTAAAATAGTATCGTAATACTGTCTCGCTTTGACGAGCCGGAATAAAGTTGAACTATCTATTTACAGATACTCCCGGGTTAGATCCCCATCGGTGCTATGCAGCGGTAGGGTTCATAGGTAGGCAAGATACAAGAATTCCACATTACTACTCCCTATCCACATTGCCTCTGCAAGATGATCCTATCCGGAGGAAGATTAGAAAGGATTGGTATAAGTTGTAATTACAACTTGTTTCGCAGTCGAGAATTAATAATTTAGTATAAACGTTACCATGTTATGTTCGCCGTATGTGCTCAAATACCGGTCAGAATAGGACAATCATTTCGATTGAAAATCTGTCTTGTTTTGAGCTTAATGTTTGTCAAAAGAACAGTCTTAATAAGGTTACTAAATATACATGCCCCACTAATTATCTAAACGACTTCTAATAGCTTTGACTTTCACGCTGATTTTACAAGGTTTCGCTAATGATGATGTATTTTGTTAATTTTCACGTTTCTGCCGTGATATGTTACCACTGTTGGGAGTCTCAAAACAATAATTATCTCTACCAGAAGTGGTTGTCCGTGATGGTATCGGTATCAACATATCTGGGAATATCTGTTATTATAAGATTGATACGGTTTAGGTTAATGTTAAACGACCGTTGAATCACACGATGACGTATTAAATATAAACACGACATAAAACATTGTACATACCTGCCAAGCCTTCGTCACCTACCGGAAAATTCCGGCATAGAGTTCGTCAACTACCGGAACATTGCGGTATAGAGTTCGCCACCTTTCTGGTCTTCAAAGGATTTTGGTTGTAATGTAATCGGTTTTCCCGACAAAATTATTTGGCACCTTCATTTACTTCCCGACATATATTATTTAACTGGTGCAAAAACTTCCCAAAATATAGCTTTTTTTCATAATAAGGACTTACGGTCTTTAAACTCATCACGTACAATGACTTCCCAGCACACATTTCGCTAACAGCCCATATTTGTCGATATGCAATTTATTACACAAGAGCGAAATAAATAATGTTGTAGTGAAGTAGTTACCAATGCTTTTAATAGACCGTGGCACAGAACAAAGAGAAGGGGTTTACAGCACCATCAACTATCAGCAGCACAAACGATTGAGGAAAATAACATGATCTTTTAGCTCAACAAAAAACACGATTATTTAGGACATTTAAAATATTGCACATTGTATTGTAGGAGTATATTACATTTTCGTCCACGTGTCGTAGTAGAAAACATTTGATAACCCTTTAGACTTTGTCAATGATTTCATTGTCTTGATAAAGAATGTAGATGATTGTTTTGCACACAGAATTGTACGTTCTCAGAAAACTGAAAATTTAATGTAGACAACAACTATTTTATTATTTATTTAGTTTCAATTGACGCAATGGGCCGTGTTTTCCCTGAAATTTTATAACATATGTACCAAGGTGAACATCGAAATCATAAAATTACAAAAACGTGTGACTGGATAACATGACCTAGAACGTTATGCTCCTAGAATATTAAGTACGTTGGTGACCCAGATACCGTAGCAGTGACTCGTAATAACAATATTATGTGTATGAATACGTTTGTAAATATATCTTAATTTGTACAATACACTCAGTTAGAGCATGCACATGTATAAAGCGGGCAGCTTTTTTGTCATCCAATGGAATCGCGTATCGTTGTTTCCTTCATTCTAGATTTTACATATCTGTATAAGGTTATTCCCCTGAGGGCGAGTTTCTTTATCAATCATCAAAGCTTCCCTCCTACGATCGCTTATTAAACTGTATCTGTCAAATTGTTCATGCTACATCTAGCTTTACCTGTCATTTGCGATTTAAAATTTACTGAGCAGTTCAGACATTTATATAGTTTTGTAGTTGTACACGTCTGTTATTCAGTTTTCCTTTTTAGCTCACCTGGCTTTGTAAGGGTGAGCTTTTCTGATGGATGATTGTCCGTCGTCCGTCGTCTGTCGTCTGTCGTCCGTCAACATTTTGATTCAAATGACATCTCCTCTGAAACCACTATGCCAATGTTGATAAAACTATGCAGGGATGTTCCTTGCATAAAGCTCTACCAAAATTGTTCAAAGAATTCCATTCCATGCAGAACTCTGGTTGCTATGGCAACAAACAGGAAAAACTTTTTCTTCTCTGAAACCGCAAGGCCCAGAGCTTAGATATTTGGCATGTAGCATTGTCTAGTGGACTTCTAACAAGATTGTTAAAATATTGACCCCGGGTCAAAATTGACCCCGCGCGGGTGGTCACTTAGTTTTGCAAAGGCTTGTATAGGAAAACAAATTAAAATCTTCTTTTCGGAAACCACAAGGCCTAGAGCCTAGATATTAGGCATGTAGCATTGGCTAGTAGACTTCTACAAAGCTGGTTCAAATTATGACCCTCGGATCAAAATTGACCCCGCGCTGGGGGTCACTTAGTTTTGCACAGGCTTATATAGGAAAAACTTTAAAAAATCTTCTTCTCTGAAACTACAAGGCCTAGAGCTTAGATATTTGGCATGTAGCATTGTCTCGTGGACCTCTACCAATAATGCTCAAAATAGGCCCCTGGGATAAAAATTGACCTTTCCCGGGGGACGTATATAGGACAACTTATTTGGTATATAACATTATCTAATGATCTTCCACCAGGCAAGTGGACTTGTACCAAGGTGAGCGATAAACGGCCATGTTGGCCCTCATGTTCATACTGTAGTATTGATAGTTCTCGACTTACATATATTGCAGATGCTTACTGACGGACAGCCACGTGACTGGCAGTATTGTAGGGATCAATTTATTGATAATGGAACAGTCTATATAGAACAGTACCAGTGGCAACATTTTCTGATCTACATCATATACCTATGTACATGTCCGTCCATTTGTCTGTACGTTTGGCTGAAGGTAATGATCCTGTTACAGTGTGTTCAGCTTCAATCTTCATTTCATCATAAGAATGAATTATTATCTTAGCATCAACTTTTCTCATCAAATAGAAAAGAATCTGCATTCAAGCTAAACAAAATGGGTTGAATGCGAAACACGTTTTTGTTCTCAGATGATGTTATATGGCTATCTTGTTATGTTCATGCACGCTAACTATGCGGCTTAACCTAATGGATGCCTCCTAAGCAGCAAACTTGTGTTTATATCAGTTCATAGTACTTCACTTTGCAAATTAGATTGCGTGTATGTTATGGCGTTTTCATTGGATGGCAATTGAAGCTTTGCACTTAGTACATTGTACGTACTTGCTCGTGGAAAGTAGAAGTGTCCTTTCGCTACACTCCTCTTTAAGCCATCTTACTTGGGTTTTTTTCTTCAAATAACAAAACGGATAAAC
>JAFMSR010000011.1:20272667-20299675 GCA_022818135.1 Saxidomus purpurata | reverse complement strand
CTGCATCAATTCTGCGATATATTAATGCACTGCAGTAAAACACCAACAGGTCGACTTATCAATATTTAAACCCTGTTCAGCGTATAAGCATCTGTGTGACCTGCGTGATTCGAATGCATATGTTAGACCTTACCAAAAAAAAGAAGTTATCCTTGATATAAAACCCGGTAACTTTATAAAAATACCAGTGTATCTTTTAGGAAAACAAAAGTCCATTTTATCCTACAGCTCCGGTTGTTGAATAACAAGCTTACAATTCCAAATTTCAGAACTTAACAAACTACCACTTCTTTCTAAGCATTATACCGCTGCTATTGTATGTTTTTCTAGGGTTAACGCTCGTCCTAGACACCCGTTTCAGTCTTTTTACAAGCGGACAGCCAGTATCAGTTAGAAACTGCTAGTTCTCTTACATTAACACACAGCTCGATCCAAAGACTCTCAATCGGCAATTAGCAAAAGGGAAAACATTGAGACCTTTATAGGTCTTAAAGCATTTTAGTCACTAATTCTAATTTCGTTGTAACTGTGTTATTGTCCGAACAAGATTAGTAAATGAGCTTTTATACTACGAGGAAATTTGTTTAGCCAGATTTTAGCTTTATACTGCGAATGCCGTAGGTTTTGAACTCCTGATACTTATTCGGTAACAAATTAGCTCTCTCGAGTACCACAACTTATAGAAGCAACCGCCCATGCCAATAATAATTTATACAGATCCATTTACCGCTTATCGTACGGAGCTGTTTGTGACACATATCTGATTTGTTGCCTAAAACACCTAATGTTACCTGTCATCGGTTCGAATCCTTGCATCCTCGTATTGCAGGTTCTTCGATCAGTCTCAATTACCATATGTAAAAAGGAGTGGTAAAAAAAAGAGATCATGTGAATTATACACGCTACTTAGTAGTAAAGCGTTACAAACATTAAAAAGTCCAATACAATGCTTAACAACATAGTGTGGCGGTTCCCTTCAACAAAGCTCACATTCTCAGAAGATCTTCTCAAAGTGCTAAGTAGTTTTTATTCTTGCATTGTTGATTCTAACTATTACTTTAAATATTTGCATTTTATGGTTTTAAAATTAGTATATCATTTTGAAGATATTTATTTTTACCCGGAAACTGAGAACGAGCAGCTTAATAGGGCCACCCCCTACACCTAGCAGATTATATGCTCGAAACATAAATAAAGTGTTCAATGAACGTAAAATTATAAATAAAAGAAATTTTAAGTAAAACATATGAATAAAAAATGTTAAAAAATGTCTCATTTTGACACAAAAATCGTCAAAGAGACCTTCTGTAATAAATCGCTATCCACCCATTAATTGTACAACAACTTTACATTGCCCGCTAAATGACTGGAATGTATAGCTCAATCCTCAAGGTTAAGTAAAAATACTTGAAAATATTATATTATTTATTCATTTAAAGTTATTTAATTTGACACCAGTCATAGGTAGTGTGTCTTTGAGCCTTTTCATTACAAATTTATTTAAGTATTCATATTCCTTTATAAATGTTTTAATTGACCGTTTAATATACACAGAGTGATGTAAATTTCCAGAAGTGCAAAAGTCCAAAACCTTACCACTGACTCCCTTAAATAGAACAAGACTCTTTAAGATGACTACATGTACCTTTACGCATTTAGAACACGAACTTCAATATGAAAGTTGCCTTCGATATTCTTACAAAAACTCTGAAGAAAAATTGTGAAAGGTGGACTTAATATCAGTAGCCTGATTGCTATTTATAGCACTGTAATGGTTCAAACTTCTGTTACATTGGAATATCGCTGTATAACTTTATATTTTCATACGCGCGTGTGTGGAAAATATCTGACTTATATAATATTTGAATTTTATAAGTAGAACATTACAAAGTGAATGAAGCAAAACACGATATATACAATATATGGGTATCTTTAATTTTCAGAATAATTAAATAGATTATTAAATACATCTCAGACGAGTGTTTGTTTTTCTTGGGTTTGGGGTGGGGGTGAAATGATAAAATGTAATCCGACAAAATTGGTTAAGGTCGCTTAGAAATATTCACTTCTGACAATTACAACTATTAAACAAATAATGAGTCCCTCGCGTGTGTCCGTAAGAATAAAATTACATGATAACTGTTATCGATTTCGAAAATAAACACTATATGAGACGGAAAATGTTACAATTTAAAAAGAAATCATTGCTGTTCTGAGACCAAATCTCGTAGTGGATATTGACAAAATCAAAACTCTTTACAGAATTATTAGCGAATCCTTTTAAAAGCAATGCAAAATAAAATTGCAAGACTATAACTATCCATTTCTAATGTCATTTTATTTTCTTTAAGTTTTTGCTTTAGTTTAGTGATAGGCTAAAGGCAGTAGAATGTCTCTTTGATTATGTATAGTTTATGTATAGTTTATGTATAGTTGATGTATAGTTTATGTATAGTTTATGTATAGATCTAGGCATACCGTCACTAAGATTTGACTTCTTCATAGCATTGTTAAAGCGTTATTTGTTGTTCAAGGTCAGTAATCTGGAAACGACTTGCTGACTTACACATGTACCTCTTAATACGAAATGTTCTTTGCATAACTTATGCAATAACTTAGTTAGTTTGAAGCACAGAGTAGTAAACAGTTTGTGCACTTGGAAATAGGGTATGTTGGAGTGAACTTTGAACTGTGATCTATTGAATATGAAGTGTGATCTATGAAGTTTGAACTTGAAAGTGTGACATATATACTATAAAATGTTAAGTGCTCACTTTTGACTTCGTAATGTTAACTGTGAAATACTGAGAAGTTTGAAGCGCGTTACTAAGTTCAGAATTTATAAGAACTTTGTGACGTAATAATCCATCGTCCATAACGTCTAAATCATGCTACAAGGCAAAGTGAACATGCACACAATAAGTGTTGTCCAAGTTATCAATAATCTACTGACGATGGCTCGTTCTAGGAAAACGCTAGAACATAATTATCTATATTAGAGTACATTTGTATATAACAACTAGGTGCAGGGCTGGTCTAACCAATAACAAAGAAAAGGTTTTAACTCCCATATCTACAAACAATTTATCTTAATACAATGCACTATAAAATGTTAAAATATATTTCTAAGGTACCTTATTACAAGTTCAACATAGCCTAATATTTGTAACACATTTACATCATAAAAACTTTTAGCAAAAAATACTTAGTAAGACGCTAATAAGCAATCCATCGTTTGTTGTCTGAGAGGTGATGTGCAGCGTAAGTGAAGCTCCATCTATGTTCGAATTTGAGCGTTATCTTAGCATCGCTACTCTTGAAATATATATAATATTGATAAATATTTCCATTTAACATCTACAAAATATATAGTGTTGTTGCTAATGGTCGTTCTGGATAGCGGATAGCCGGGGGGGGGGGGGAAGGGGGGGCGGGGGAGAAGAGGGGGAAAGGGGGCTTCTGTAAGAAGAGCAACGTGAGAAAATTGAACTTCAGGGAAAATGTGACTTTTGAGTTATTTCCATTTAAATGAATGAACTATTGTGACTTTTCACCGTCATATTTTGTCAATAAATGGTTTTTGACGGTCATTTTTTATGACACAATATCATGTCAAAAAGCTTTGCAAAAATTATTGATACACAAAATGAATCCATACTATACTTAAAAGCTTCTCAAAACTTTAAAATGTGATCATGCGCGACTTATCGGACTCATATTGCCAAAGAAACGGACGATTGATGCAAAATCCTCCGACCTTTAACTTGAAATTGTCGGTAAAGTTGGAAAAAGTCTGGGGAAATTGCCTAGTAAATGCAAAGCAATCCATTTCTTCAAATATTAAAAAAAACAAGCTTTTAATTACGTGAGACTGCAAATATGATAAGTTAATATTTAAGTGATTTCAATTATGTAATTCAACACTTTACCAAACATGCCTTGGCCAAAGAAGGCCATTCTTTCTCGTCTAGGATCATTTTCTATTGTTTATAAAACGAACAGTAAACACGTTGTAACTCTCTGGAGGTAACAGAAATTATTTAACCTCTTCACCGGTTACACCGTTAACTCAAGCGGAGTAACTCAGCATATCTCAATAACGTCTATCGGTCGCTAAGTTAAGGGTCGCCACTATCGGTCGCTGTGTTGTGGTCATTCAATGCAGCTTTTCGAGTCCGAATGGATTTAAAATCATTTGATGAAATCCGACAATTAAACCGAATACATTGTATCATTCATTTACTTCATCGTTTATGTTTATAATACCTCCCCCTTTAACAAAAACCCACTTTTATTATCCATTTCCGTTTTAAGCACGCATGTAATTTTACTAATGGAAATAAGGATGTTCACATTGTATGAAATGTCGGATCCAAATACTCCTCTCGATTACGTTTAATTTCCATAATACATGCATACATGCGGGATGCCAAAACAAGACTTGATCCTGAATCTGCCTGATGGTGTAGTAATTCAAATACTCTGAATTTTGCCTACATTTAATTTAGTGTTACAATGATTTAAAGCATTAACACGTGTATTACGCAACGGAAACGGGTTTTAGTTTATTTTTAAGTCGAGATCACAAACACGATCCACACGCATTTCAGCTAAAGTCGATCTACTTTGCAGGCGAAAGGAGAAACCTATGGCTGTTCAAACTGTCAGGGGCTATACGTTTGACGCATCAGGCGTACGCCGTTCTATTCGTTTCAAAAAGCTAGAATGAAATCGGCGCCTTTTAAGCAATGAGGTTTGGATATACCGGCGTACCCCGGCTTACTCCGGCCAGCGTCAAACGTATAAGCCCCTCCGCTGAGTCGTTTTCAAAATTGCCTACTATAACAATGTGTCACGTGACACATTGTTAAAAACAGTTTTCAAATGACAGAAACAGGTGGCGGAGTGACATTGACACTTTATGCCGGAACATTTGAACTTCTTAGAGAATCGGCCGATATATATTTCATGACAGAAGAGAACAAAGTTAGTTGCAGAAAAATGCCAGTGATAGATAAATCTGGACATCTAGTGGAAACAAAATATAAAGTATACTCAGGTAAATCTTCGCATCATGCTTTAAATATGTATTACACGAAATCTTCGTGCTTGGTATATTGTAAAAGATACAGAACAATTTCTTCAGATACACCTTCAAAAATACCTGCTATCGAAAACAAGATCTCAGGAGAAAACTTCACTATTGAGGACTTTAATAAAAATGTGTGAAATATGATATTGCAATATTTAAATGCAAATAATGATACTTAACAAATTGGAGATACAATGTACTGGTAAATACCTATCGTTTTTTGACATCGAAGCTTCCTCATCTGAAAAAAATTTAATGAAAATATGTTAGTATTTCTTTGTTGTCAGGCGGATAAAATTAAAGAAAAACTTACTGCAAACGTCTTCTGTCAGACTAAGGAATGTGAGAAACAACATATGTACACAGAGATGAAAGATGAAGTAACTCAAACTACGGACAATACAGTGTTTGAAATATTGAGAGTGATACACACCGGCGTGGTGGAAACAAAAGAACAGATAGCTAGCCACACTGTTCACACCAAAAACACGTTTTAAGAAAAGAGATAAAATTGTTAGTGTAAAGAAGCACTGCGCAACTAATAAAGCATGTACAGGTCGGAATGTCAAAGATATGTCAGCCAATCAACGAGAAATGAAAATTGAGCTCCAAGAAGTCAAAAAAAAGCGTCCAAAGGCGTCTGCAAGGAATACCTGAATCTCTGAAATCTTTTTACTAGAAACGATTACTTGATACTGTAAAATCAGTACCGACAGTGGCGGAAGTAAGATATTTCACTACAGATAAAACAGATAAACCTGTAAGGCAACCTGAACAAAATGACGGATATAAGTTTGACAATAAACGACACTTTTATATCGGGAAAATAAAACAGTATAAATGAGCTTAACAAACATTTTGTGAATATCTTAATATTGTGAAGAAAACAACATTTATAAAAGAAACATTTACGAATTTAAAAAAAAACATTCTTGATGAAAAAGTAAACTACTCTGAGTTCAATATTGAATACATCACAGCGTTTGAAGTGAACTAATTGATAAACATAACACTAACAATTCTACAGGGATGTATAAAATCGGTCCAAAACATTCTAAAATACTGTGGTGACTATGCAACTACTCCTCTTGCCTCTATCTTCAATAATAATTTGATAATGTTTACTCCATAGCTTCTTGAAGCAAGCTTATGTAATACACAAGGGAGGAGATAAAAATGATCCAAGTTATTATCTCCTCAAATCAATTTTACCGACAAATTCAAAGATTTTTGAGCGACATATAGTAAACCATATTCAATACTACTTCAAGAAATACAATTTAATTCACGAGACAAAATCTGGTTTTAGGCACCATCATTCCTGTCAAACTGCCCTAACCATGTAATGATTTGACAGGAAATGTTACAGTTAAAAACTCCTTGGAATTCATGAACACTCCACCTTAACATGGAAAGATCAATCAAAAAACGTTTGTTACAAGCCCAATTTCAAACTTACTCTCTTAAAAAAATTCCGATTATTTATCTTACGACATGAGTCTAATTTTTACAATGCTTATATACTGCCCACTTTTGATTATTGTCGCACAGTATGGGGAAAAGGTACTCATGTAGTAAAAAAACTATTTTAAAATATCGAAAAAGAGCAGCAATAATAGCATTAAATAAACCAATTCTAACAAATTCACTGTAAATGCTTATAGAACTACAGTGGGTTTAATTTTCCAAACAACACGCCTATCATGTACCTCATTATAGATCTGATCTTAGACTATTGTATTTCTCCAACAACCAAGTGTAAAATTTACGACCAACTTCAATAAAAGACCTGTATGTACAGAAAATTAACACAAATTGTTTTAAAATTATTTATAAGTTTTATTAAAAACAGCAGAATTGTATGGAATATTATTCCTTTAAAGATAAGAAATATTTCAAATATACAATCTTTCAAATATCATTACAATCTGTTTTTACTACAATCCGAATACTGTTAAAACTGACACCATTATATTGTCTATACATTTGTGTGCGTGTTTGTATTATGAGCGTTTGTCTTTAATTGATGCTGTGTAAAAGACCATTTCTATATTTTCATTACAGTTAGTGTTCAGTTCATCTCATTTTAGTTTGTGTAGAATCTATGTTTATCTTTCCCAGCAGGTCACATCGAAAATATGTAAATATCGTGTACATATTTGTCATAATGTGCTTACCTTCTTTAAATAAAGATATTATTATTATTATTATGATTATTATTCTCCTTAAATTGTACTTCTTTAGTAGGCTCATTCTAAATATTTTGATAAACTAATTTGTATATTTCTAGCTTAGGTGTCTTAAAACATTCGCTTTTCCCCAATACATTTGCTCTATAGAGTTTGTGGATATCAATCCTCTGCAGGGAAAGGTTTAACTTAACTTGATATTAGTTTTAACATTGATAAGCTTTGTAAAGCATGTTCCTGGTTTTGCAAAAAGAAACAACGAGATTTATATCCAACACATCAACAAAAAGTTAACAGTGGTTTACAATATTACACTATGCATGTCATTTCTAGTTTCAAATATCAAAAACTGAATTACAAAATGTTCTGTAGGCAAATATTTATTCTTTTAGAATGTGGAGAACAACTGGATGGTGTTGGTTTGTCATTCTTCATAAGAAAAACAATTGTTGAAAGAATTTGAGTTGGTTAACGTTGATGTAAATTGTAAACAGAATACTATCATTTGTTATAATGTTAAAAATCTTAATTGTGATTTAAAAAAAGATTTGAAATTATCAGTTTTATGAATATTGCAATTGTTTTGTTGTGTTATAAATTGTTTATGCGGTGGCTTGTGTTAAATTTCAGCAAATTGTAGGTGTTTTTTCCATTAAATCTCAATTTCACTGCTGTGCAAGGAAGGTGACAAAATGTCTGCGAGGCAGTTCAGGTACCATGGGAACAGTTATATGACAATTGTTTTGATATATGATAAACTTCTTCGGTAAAGTCAAACTACACGAAGAACGTTTAACGGGGCAGTCCATACAGATGACGAAAAGCATGCCGGAGAAATCGAAGAACTGTAGGTGGTTATAATATATAAAGTACTCTTAAAGTAGCGTCTGACTTAAGATGAAATTACGTTCGCCAAAACCTAACAAAGGTATACATATACATTTTTGTTTAAGAAAAGTGTTTTCAATCTCCAAACAAATAAAAAACATTGAGGCTTTTTAATACAAAAACAAACAAGTTACCAATCACAATACCTTGAACGGAAATAAAAAGATAATAGTACATTGTAGGTAGAAGATTTGAACATTTTGGCGAATGAAATTCTAGCTTAGGTTTGGCACTACCTTAATATTCAATTAATCACACGGCTAAACAATTTATCTTTCTCAAGCATTCACTGATGTCTCAGTTTATTTTCAGTACAGATACATTTTTGTTTAAGAAAAGTGTTTTCGAACTCCAAACAAATGAAATATATTAAGGCTTTTTAATACAAAAACAAACAAGTTACCAATCACAAAACCTTTCAAGCGAAATAAAGATATGATAGTAGGTAGAAGATTTGAACATTTTTGCAAATGAAATTCTCGCTTAGGTTTGGCGCTACCTTGATATTAATACATCACGCGACTAAACAGTGTTCAATTTAACTTTCTCAAGCATTTACTTTCTCAGTATATTTTCAACACAGATAAATTAAGAGTCCCAATGATAACGACATATATCACAGCAAAACGTGGAAAAACAACGCAATACAACATCATTAGCGAAACCTCTTATGTTCAGCGTGGAAAGCAAACCTATTAGCAGTCGTTTACAGTATTTGTGGGTCATTTATGCCTGGTAACCTTATTTAGAGAGCTTGTTCAGCATGTAAGACTTCATAGGCTATTAGCAGTCGTTTATAGTATTTGTGGGTCATTTATGCCTGGTAACCTTATTTAGAGAGCTTGTTCAGCATGTAAGAAAATATTTCATAGGCTGAAGGTGGGAACTACTACCAAAGCGTCCTAATTTGAAGATAAGGTAGAAGTACATTTTGTGAAGGTGAATCACGCGATCGCAAATCTCTTCGAACTCACATATTTTACATTATGAAATGCTCATGCAAGAAGTCCAACAGAATGTGCAACTATATAAAATATTTAAAAAAAAAATTGTGATAAATTAAATCGATGAAAAAACGTTTCAAATCAAAAGGATTTATGTGACCATTCCAACTCTTTTTGTGACAATATAACACACGACTTCGTCGAAAAAGTTTTAAAGTAGTTTTCAAATATGTTCTGTTTCGAACAAAAAAAGTCGTTGTTCCCGTCAAATATTGCATTGATGTATTCCTTAGTACAAGCGATTCAATTAATAATAAAATTTGATGTACATTCTGCACTTGCGTCTCAAAAATTATCTTTCGGTTTGCTTTTAAATGTAATAAAATGCCTTAAACCCTTGCAAGATAGGCTATCCTTCCTCGGTAATAAGTTGCAATTATATTTACTAGAATTTTCTTTGAATCTTAGATGACCTGATGCTCTTTAAATGGCATTTTCCGCAGACATATTTTCTTATTAACGATATAACGTCAGTAATGCAGTTTGAACATTTCCTGAATAGAATATCAAGTCAATAACCACCAAGCACGAACTCTGTATCTACTGATGTGCTTCCCCCTTGTGGTTACATCGGCGTATAGTTTTTTTATATCGGCAAGTCTATGAAACCGATGAGAATTTTTTCCGGGAAGTTAAGGTTACAAAAGTGTTTATGCGGAGAGAAACAAGCAGAATGTTTAAGGGTACACTTTATAAATTCCTTTTTCATTGTTCATACAAATCAACTTATTGTGCATTTGTAAAATACATCAGCTTTACTCCAGTATTCCATAATTTCTCAATATAACAGTATAACAAGACCACTTCTATAATGCGACAGCGACACATTGCAGCAACTCGTGAACACCAAGTTTAACTTAATACATCATTAGCGAAACCCTTTAAAATCCGAGCGAGCAAAGAGCTCATGTATTTGAAGACGTTTACATTAATAAGTAGGATAGGACTATTTGAGTAATTTTGTTAGGACCATCAAAGGAACACTTCTGTGAAGAGTTTGGCCTAGTGATTACGGACGAGATGTCGTTTGAAAGTATTTTCTCTTTGTTTAGCTCTGGCAGCCATTATGTGCTGTGTGAACAGAGCAGAATCATTTGAGCATTTTCAATGGAGGACCATTCAAGGAACAATCCTGTAAAGTTTGGTTGAAATTTGCACAGTGTTTAAGTAGAAGCATTTGTTGACGTCGCATGACGACGGCCGACGTACAACACGAGGCCACAATAACTCACCATAAACTCTTCTGCTTAGGTAAGCTAAAATTTGGTACATTTACAGTTCTTACAGCGCATGCGTGTTTGACTTAAGTTTATAGTTTATACTAATTTATCTTAGCTAGATTGTGAAGAAAGCTTGTAGATTATCAAGTCACTCTTGAGTCCGCTTCTTGGAAAAATCAGTACTGGTTTCATATGAGGAGGTACGGTCGTGATCCCAGTCGGGCTTGAACCCGCAACCTCCGGGATGAACGGCGGTAGCGGATTCGAGCCCCACTGGGGTCACGACCGTACCGTGTTTGACTTTAACATTCTTATATTAATACGTATCGTGAGTTATGTTATGTCCATGTTATTTGTCAGCAAGTGAAATAGGCGATGCATGACTATTTTATATCTAGTAAGTACTTGATTTAAGATCACTCTATTTCACAGTATTCTTTTACTGCTAAAACATTGTTCAATCAACGACGTGATGACATCATTGAAGATGCCATCTGCAACTGCCGCATCACATTTGAGAAAAAGAACGTACGATCAACACTTCCTTAATATTTAGATAACATTAATTTTTATGCATACAATTTAGTAGATTTGTAGAAATAAATAAGTTGCTTTTAAGTTATATTTAAACAACAATTGTTTCGCAAATTTATAATGTTAATTGCGTATGAAAAAATAAATCATTGAACATAAATGGTAAAAATAAATGTTGCACTAAATATGATTTATTGTATATTTAAACTAAATCACACCCTAATGTATGACACATTTTCTTTAGTTAGCCATCTGTGAGGTTGTAAACTTTGAAGAATTTACTTCAAACATAGTACGAAAAAGTGAAATGATTATATCTTTGCGTTAGTTACGTCCGGTGTTCCGATTTCTGAGATATCTTTGGAAGACTGTTTTATTCGATCTTCGTGGTAACACATACTTTGAAAGTGTATTTGAAGATGTTCATCAAATTAAGAGGAAGAAATTTGCTCAATCTTGAAATATAACACAAACTTCTTTTACTCAAGTATTGTAACACTGACAAAATGTTTAATACATAAGAATGAAATTTATTTGACTCTTGATGGAATACGTTTATCAAGGTGTGTAACAATTTTGCAATTACATCGTAAAACAGTTAATGATTACTTTATTTTATGACGTTTTCTGACATTTGAAACTTAATACGTATTATATACGTCTCACAAAACCCAACAATATATTGCTTCGTTTCTAAAAACAAGATTTCTGGAGACAATTTCTGTCTTGGGAATTTACCAGTTTTATATTTAAGAAATATCGAATACAGGAGAATACATACGTGCACTATAGACATATCTATTATTTAGCTGATATGTTGACTTTGTGATCTAATTTGGTACATCACAACAAAATACAAATGTATGCCATTACGACATCCCAAATTTGTTCTTTTTTAACAATATGCTTTTTGTTTATCCAAATAAGATTTCACCACGAACACGATGCAAAACAATGAACATATCATACAAAATCAATTAGATACCGAACCGCGCAAAATACAAAAGAAATAAGTAACATGTTATTTCAATTTCATGATTGCACATCCTATGGCACCAAAAAGTTACTAACAATACCTACAACTATTAACTAAATGCAGTTATTCTTGTAACAAACTGGCAACATCAGTCCACTTTTCTGTCCTGATACTCTGTTTGTATCCTTATTCAAGAAGCCGTAATATAATTGCCATTATGTCATCATTATGTCATCATAATGTCTTTGTCATGTCGTGGATTTATCTTATGAGGGAAAGTTATTTCCTGTAATATCCACCTAAGAAATGATTATGTGCGTAGCAAATACCGTTTTGATAATCTCCAAAAAAGAATTTTAATTCATGCTTAGTGTAAATATTAAAATGATATGATAATTTTCATTAATTAAGATACATTTGAAAAATAGTTGCTAATCAGGTTATCTTCGGATAATGTTGGTATGGATATCTTAACACAATTCTTTACTAAACTAGTACACATAAGTGTCTCGTTCGTTGCTCAGTATTAATTCCTTCTTATGGAAGTTCTTATAATGCATCATTAAGACAAGCAAAGGTGTTTCAATTCATTTTATTAATCAAAATAAGGACAAAACATCTCCTTTATTAGTCGTAACACCAACACAATTCTTTTATGGATATTTAGAGCTACATCAGCAAATTAACTGTTTTAAATACAGCCAATTACTACTTTTAATTTAGAACGAGAATCATACAAATGCAACTGCAAACATCTGTCAATAGAACGTCAAATTACAAATCCCATGCGCTGCTTGGTAACTCCAAACAGCGTATGAAATCCACAACCCGAGTCTATCTAAGGCAAGGCAATAAGCAGTGCGCATAAAACTGACGTAAACATTTCGCATTGAGTAACATACAACCGTCAAAGTACAATGCGAGTATTTAACAGGACAAGGCAAGGTAATAGTAGTGCAATACGAGGCAAGGCAAGAAAGGCAAGGCTAGCAAGGAACCAACGACCGCTTAAGCCAAAATATGGACATAATGATTTGATTCGCATGTTCACCTCCCGGTCGACAGAAGTTTACCGGCACAATAAATTGACAAATTTATCCCCCAAAATTCTATCGGCAGCAACATTTTATTACACATGTTATTTCACAACTAACTCTCAGTCGATAATATCAATATGAATTCTTGCTTTCTGAAAAAAACAACCAATATGTTTTCTTTAGTTTCGTCTAATTTTACGCCCGCACCGCCTTAGGGAAGCTTTTACATATATACATATGTTATTTATCTAATTAGATTACATATAAATCTGTATAAAGAATGCGCATTTCTTTTAAAGTTTACGGAATCAAATCAAGTACAATTGTATATACGTTCACAGCTTTCGGTATTTCTATTTGCCCGTTGGCCCGTCCGTCACATAAACTTAACGTTGGCTATAACTTTGCCATTTATTAAGATTTCTCCATCAAACTTTACAATTGTATTGCTTATGACAAGAGGTTTGTGCCGCCAATGTCATATTTGACAGAGTCATGCCCCTTTTGTACTTTTTTAATTTTACCATTTATTAAGATTTCTTCATCAAACTTTCAAATTGTATTGCTTATAACAAAAGGGTCATGATGCCGCCAGATTTTGTAGGTCAATGTCATATTTGACAGAGTTATTCACCTTTTTGTACTTGTACTTAAGATTTTGTCACCAAATTATTGGTCATTCTGACAAAGTGTAAGAGTGTCTACTGAACACCAATCTAGTTAAAAAATATTCAGAATCAAAGCAAGTAAATATTACAATAATACATATGTTACTTTATATAGAAACAAATTTGTATAGTATTATGATGATTATCTTTATGGTCAGGGCATTATTTTAATAATTGGCCCGCCCGTCACCTCTTGAATTAAATGGCCGCCAGCGAGAAATCAATTTATTCGCGATCAAAAGAGATCATTAAAAACAAAGTGATAGAAAACAGATATTCAATTATGATTGTAACAAGATACAAACGAGTTTATCGAAAGTAAAAAATATCATCAACACTAGGAAAAAGATGACGCATAACGATAAAAACTTCCAGGAATGGCCGTGAAGTTATGAAAAACAAAACTCTAAATCGTCATCACTAAATGAACATGATCTGTGAATTACACTTTAGTTTTTATTTTTCTAGTATCCAGTAGTTTTGCACATTGTATGATAGAATACTGATTAAAAACGTGAGATATGTATTATAGACGTTCAAGTGGAATTATACATATTTTTTCGAGTAAAAATCCTGCTGAAATAGGTGTGTGTAAAAAGGGTAGAGGAAATAATAGCTTTTAACCCAATACACCAAACTCTTCTTGCTACCAGTACGAAATAATAACTTTCCAAATATTACTTTTCCTATTTTGACTGGGAGAGTCTATTTAAAAATAAAAACAACTGCATGCAGGACTCGCTTCCCTTCCACTGCCGAAATCTCTACCAACAACAACAATAACACAAGGGAGATCACTGCGAAGAAAGGAACTATTATTTTATGAGTCCAATGTCTCTACTTCTAAAGCACCAACTTCAAATACTAATGCGGCATTATCATTAGTTTAACTCATTTAAATGCACAGCAACCGATTGCTTTTATAAAACTATCACCAAAACAACCACTATGTACAGTAAGATGCGCATAATGACACTTTAATTAACGACTGTGCCGGGCCGGGACATATAACCAGCCTCGTACCGTTATGCTTCCTGCAGGCAGACTATCACGTCCCAGCCCGACTCAGCCTTGTATTATCCTCTAAGTAATAGATACCGCTCAAAACTAAGGTTTAAGAGTCTTTCATGTTCACTCCGATTCCTAAGCCGCTTAACACATGCTTGTACCTCTGCAGAGTACATGTTAATGAATTATATTTTCTTTAACAACCGAAAACTAACGTGATGAATTTTAAATTAAAAAAGATGGTTCGTGCGATTTAGAGTATATGAAACAGATAGGTAGCTAGACTTCGTAGTTATAATTCCTGTCGAATTTAATCGTATTAGAAGATAAAGTGATGCCATGACTCTCTATCAACAGATCCCTGTGACCTTCACCTTTGACTTATAGTTAACCCAAATCATTATATGCATGATCAGACTTCATAAACTGATGCTTTCTTACAAGTTTTATTTGAATCCAGCACAGCCTTTGGGTGATACAGTAATGTATAGACAAAATCCAACAGTTATTAGTTGGGAGGTAACAAAATATTGTGTTGATAGATATGAGCTATTTGTGTAAAACGAATTATAAGAATATTCACGAAATACTTAAAACGCAAGAATATTTTATTGACCTTCTTCATTCAGTATTATCCAATTAAAAGGTGCCTTACGGAATAAATTGTCAATCAAATATGTTATACAATCTACTAGTCATTTTATTGGCGGTTTACCAACTTCCGGGGGAAAAGCGAGCTTAATACGACTGTGCCGAAAATTCTTTTTACAATCTTAAGATCCTGAGGCGGAGTTAAGCAACGAACATGTGCATCAGTTCTGCATCAATTCTGCGATATATTAATGCACTGCAGTAAAACACCAACAGGTCGACTTATCAATATTTAAACCCTGTTCAGCGTATAAGCATCTGTGTGACCTGCGTGATTCGAATGCATATGTTAGACCTTACCAAAAAAAAAAGAAGTTATCCTTGATATAAAACCCGGTAACTTTATAAAAATACCAGTGTATCTTTTAGGAAAACAAAAGTATGAACGAAATATTTAGATGGTCGTTACACTTACTGACGGAGAAAAAATGACAGTTATTTTATATATATATATGAAGGTTACACAAAAAAGGAAAACCCATCAGTCTATTTTATCCTACAGCTCCGGTTGTTGAATAACAAGCTTACAATTCCAAATTTCAGAACTTAACAAACTACCACTTCTTTCTAAGTATTATACCGCTGCTATTGTATGTTTTTCTAGGGTTAACGCTCGTCCTAGACACCCGTTTCAGTCTTTTTACAAGCGGACAGCCAGTATCAGTTAGAAACTGCTAGTTCTCTTACATTAACACACAGCTCGATCCAAAGACTCTCAATCGGCAATTAGCAAAAGGGAAAACATTGAGACCTTTATAGGTCTTAAAGCATTTTAGTCCCTAATTCTAATTTCGTTATAACTGCGTTATTGTCCGAACAAGATTAGTAAATGAGCTTTTATACTACGAGGAAATTCGTTTAGCCAGATTTTAGCTTTATACTGCGAATGCCGTAGGTTTTGAACTTCTGATACTTATTCGGTAACAAATTCTCTCTCTCGAGTACCACAACTTATAGAAGCAACCGCCCATGCCAATAATAATTTATACAGATCCATTTACCGCTTATCGTACGGAGCTGTTTGTGACACATATCTGATTTGTTGCCTAAAACACCTAATGTTACCTGTCATCGGTTCGAATCCTTGCATCCTCGTATTGCAGGTTCTTCGATCAGTCTCAATTACCATATGTAAAAAGGATTGGTAAAAAAAAGAGATCATGTGAATTATACACGCTACCAAGTAGTAAAGCGTTACAAACATTAAAAAGTCCAATACAATGCTTTACAACATAGTGTGGCGGTTCCCTTCAACAAAGCTCACATTTTCAGAAGATCTTCTCAAAGTGCTAAGTAGTTTTTATTCTTGCATTGTTGATTCTTACTATTACTTTAAATTTGCATTTTATGGTTTTAAAATTAGTATATCATTTTGAAGATATTTATTTTTACCCGGAAACTGAGAACGAGCAGCTTAATAGGGCCACCCCCTACACCTAGCAGATTATATGCTCGAAACATAAATAAAGTGTTCAATGAACATAAATGATAAATAAAAGCAATTTTAAGTAAAACATATGAATAAAAAAATGTTAAAAAATGTCTCGTCGTCAAAGAGACCTTCTGTAATAAATCGCTATCCACCCATTAATTGTACAACTTTACATTGCCCGCTAAAGGACTGGAATGTATAGCTCAATCCTCAAGGTTAAGTAAAAATACTTGAAAATATTATATTATTTATTCTTTTAAAGTTATTTAATTTGACACCAGTCATGGGTAGTGTGTCTTTGAGCCTTTTTATTACAAATTTATTTAAGTATTCATATTCCTTTATAAATGTTTTAATTGGCCGTTTAATATACACAGAATGATGTAAATTTCCAGAAGTGCAAAAGTCCAAAACCTTACCACTGACTCCCTTAAATAGAACAAGACTCTTTAAGATGACTACATGTACCTTAACGCATTTAAAACACGAACTTCAATATGAAAGTTGCCTTCGATATTCTTACAAAAACTCTGAAGAAAAATTGTGAAAGGTGGACTTAATATCAGTAGCCTGATTGCTATTTATAGCACTGTAATGGTTCAAACTTCTGTTACATTGGAATATCGCTGTATAACTTTATATTTTCATACGTAGCTCACTTGTAGCGCGTGTGTGGAAAATATCTGACTTATATAATATTTGAATTTTATAAGTAGAACATTACAAAGTGAATGAAGCAAAACACGATATATACAATATATGGGTATCATTAATTTTCAGAATAATTAAATAGATTATTAAATACATCTCAGACGAGTGTTTGTTTTTCTTGGGGTTGGGTGGGGGTGAATTGATGTAAATGTAATCCGACAAAATTGGTTAAGGCCGCTTAGAAATATTCACTTCTGACAATTACAACTATTAAACAAATAATGAGTCCCTCGCGTGTGTCCGTAAGAATAAAATTACATGATAACTGTTATCGATTTCGAAAATAAACACTATATGAGACGGAAAATGTTACAATTTAAAAAGAAATCATTGCTGTTCTGAGACCAAATCTCGTTGTGGATATTGACAAAATCAAAACTCTTTACAGAATTATTAGCGAATCCTTTTAAAAGCAATGCAAAATAAAATTGCAAGACTATAACTATCCATTTCTAATGTCATTTTATTTTCTTTAAGTTTTTGCTTTAGTTTAGTGATAGGCTAAAGGCAGTAGAATGTCTCTTTGATTATGTATAGTTTATGTATAGTTCATGTATAGTTTATGTATAGATCTAGGCATACCGTCACTAAGATCTGACTTCTTCATAGCATTGTTAAAGCGTTATTTGTTGTTCAAGGTCAGTAATCTAGAAACGACTTGCTGACTTATACATGTACCTCTTAATAGGAAATGTTCTTTGCATAACTTATGCAATAACTTAGTTAGTTTGAAGCACAGAGTAGTAAACAGTTTGTGCACTTGGAAATAGGGTATGTTGGAGTGAACTTTGAACTGTGATCTATTGAATATGAAGTGTGAACTATGAAGTTTGAACTTGAAAGTGTGACATGTATACTATAAAATGTTAAGTGCTAACTTTTGACTTCGCAATGTTAACTGTGAAATACTGAGAAGTTTGAAGCACGTTACTAAGTTCAGAGTTTATAAGAACTTTGTGACGTAATAATCCATCGTCCATAATGTCTAAATCATGCTACAAGGCCAAGTGAACATGCACACAATAAGTGTTGTCCAAGTTATCAATAATCTACTGACGATAGCTCGTTCTAGGAAAACGCTAGAACATAATTATCTATATTAGAGTACATTTGTATATAACAACTAGGTGCAGGGCTGGTCTAACCAATAACAAAGAAAAGGTTTTAACTCCGATATCTAAACAATTTATCTTAATACAATGCACTATAAAATGTTAAAATGTATTTCTAAGGTACCTTATTACAAGTTCAACATAGCCTAATATGTGTAACACATTTACATCATAAAAACTTTTAGCAAAATATACTTAGTAATACGCTAATAAGCAATCCATCGTTTGTTGTCTGAGAGGTTCTGTAAGAATAGCAACGTGAGAAAATTGAACTTCGGGGAAAATGTGACTTTTCAGTTATTTCCATTTCAATGAATGAACTATTGTGACTTTTCACCGTCATATTTTGTCAATAAATGGTTTTTATGACACAGTATCATGTCAAAAAGCTTTGCAAAAATTATTGATACACAAAATGAATCCATACTATACTTAAAAGCTTCTCAAAACTTTAAAATGTGATCATGCGCGACTTATCGGACTCATATTGCCAAAGAAACGGACGATTGTTGCAACATCCTCCGACCTTTAACTTGAAATGCTTTTTTAAAATTTCTAAATTAAGTTAAAATGCTTCTAGCTTTACTCTAAATGGATGTATAACATTCAGCAACTAAGAAAACTTTGACATTAAAATACTTCTAATGACACCCAGTAATAAATATAACATATTATTATCTTTAATACAGAAAAAATACGCCCTAAAAGTGAATTGTATCAATGGATGTAATTGACCTAAAGCGATGATTTCAAAGAACTACCCACTTGTCACCGACAGACTTTCGATGCACTACAATAGCATCTTTATATTAACAATCCATGCGGCACCCCGAAGATCTAAAACATGATCAGCTGACAATGAAAATCATGACAATCATTGAGATTACGTGCCTGATAGGACGACATGATCTAAATTACTTTGTCGTCTTTTTTCAAGTGCACAAACACCATCATGTGACTGCGTGAATATGTAAAATGATAGAAGTTGACACAGGGTGTGTCTACAACACAATGCTGATAATAAAGACAGGTGCTAGATGTTCTACAGCAAATGGCAAAGTTATGACCTACATTTAGAAACTTTTTCCCACCTATCAAATTATGAATATCATCTTCTGTAAAATTTGTCCTAAAGTGTTAGAATTACATTTTTAACCTTGTGAGATTACGTATTCACACTACAATATTCATTATTTCTCATAAATACACCACAACGCTATCTATTAACTTTGGACGCAGACACTGTCGCCAGAAACATAGTTTCCAGCTTAATCCAAGGAACAGGAAACATAATAAAACTTGAAACAAAACTCGCGTCAAAGCTATACACAAACATCAAGATAATGAACTTGTTTCAATAACCAAATAAAAATTGCACAATCCTTAGAAAGTTGTACCAAGCGGTCTCATGTGCCTTTATGAAAGTTTAATTGATATATAGAGGGTAATTGTTGTTTTCAGTGTAATATCGCGTGAACACTACACGTAATATCTTCACGAGTGGCGCAGCCACGTGTGAAAAACACTTATTTTGGTAATCACGAGTGAAGTTATCGTAATATCACATCGATGTTTATGATATCTCAAACTCTACTTGTTGCGTTTGTTTCAATAGAATGTTGAAAATCGCGGGAAACTCATCAGAAAGCATAGCAAACATGATATGGTTATATGGTTTTCGGCATTCAGCACGCTCGCATTACATGCATACGTTAATCCGGGTAGAAAATGTTGATGATTTTCACTGAGTTGACAGTGAGTTTATCGGGATATATTCCACCGTTATAATATCAATAAAAATGTTTTGCAATCCATTGAGGGAATATTTGGATTAAAACTTATTTTAAATATTGCAACCAACACTAATACTACTAAATGATGCCACCAGCAGGTAAATGAAATAGAATCGTTAGAATTTATGATTAGTTTTATGTCATAATTATTATGAGTTGGTAAGGTCAATAGCCGCAAATATTAACATAGTTTGTCATTTTTCAGAACCCTTCATCTATAGTGTTTAGAATGAGATCACCTATCTTTAAATACCATTGCGGTCATCTAAAACAAATATTAAACAAATTAATTTTGATGTAGTCACAAATTGATTCTCGTACATTAATACATCTTAACTTTAACAAGATGGCCCTGTATCGCTCACCTTGCCTACTTATGATCCAATGAGACCAAATACGTATATCATAAACATTCTGTTTGACCTTGGCAAGACAAACATTCCGACTAATTTCCGTAATAATTGGTTATTAAATGTGACTACTAGAGTATTAACAAACTTTTTCTTTGATTTGACCATCTGACCTAGCTTTAATCACAGGCAACCCACATGACATTTTGACCTTCAATCATCAAGGCAAACACTCTGACCGAATGTCATGACATTAGGAATTAAATGAGGCCTCCAGTGTTAACGAGGTTTTTAATCGATTTGTTGTACTGACGTAGGTGTTGACCTCAAGAACCCTAGTTTCACACGTGACCTAGAAAGCATCAAGACAAAAATTCTTGCCAATTTTTTTACGAAGATTGGATATTAAACGTGGCATCAAGAATGTTCAAAAGGTCTTTTATAAATGACCATTCGACATAGTTTTGGACCTCAAGTTACCCAGATTCAGACTTTGCCTAGAAATAATTGAGACAAAGCTTCTGACAAGTTTCATGATGATTGGTTAATAAATGTAGTCTCTAGAGAGTGTTTGATTTGACCACGTGACCTAGGTTTTAACCTCAGGTGACCTACATTCGAATTTGGCCTAAAAATCAATGAGAGAAACATTCTTACAATTTTTCATGAAGAAGGCAAGTGTTTGCTCAGTCAGACGACAGACGATCACAATACCTCACCTCTGTGCATTTTTTGCTCAGGTGAACTAAAACACGAATTCTTTAAATGTGCTATAAATTGTCTGACTGACTAAGGCGATAAAACATATATACATGCTGTTTATGACTTCCACAGCTCCACATTCTATTATTTCTTTGACATGTCACGTTCCACAACACGTTGAAGCCTTTCATTGTATTGAAGGCAGACAGAATGAAATTATAGTTATTATAAATTATGTTTCAGTAACAAAAAATAAGAAGAACGTGTCACAAATTGCACCAAACTGCAAACAAACATTTTGCTATCGTCTGTCTTCAAATGTTCCCAGTAAAACGGTTTCATTTGCAGGATAACAAAAGAGATCACATCAGTAATTCGATATGTAGCTTGACGCCCCCAATAGTAAATCGTCTATTTTTATGCGTGGTTTGATATCAAAAAGGAGAAAATATTTGCAAAAAAGCAATTATTATTATTTGAGTTTTCATTACCAAATGGTTTACACATCAACGAAAAGAACGTTAATCAAACATTGAACCGACCTACATAATTTGTTATCTATTCTAGGAGAAGAAAGAAAAGCTTCATAGCCCTCAAAGGAAACATAAATTGTGCTGGAAGTAAGTTAGACTTTTACATGCAAATTCCTTAATAGGAATAAATGTACACATTTTATTTCGCACACGGTGAAACGGACAAATTGAATACCGTTTAGGAAACATAAAAGTGACTAGATACCTGCATCTATCTGTAATTGTTTAAAGAAGGAGGTATATTTAGTATTCACTTATTGTATATACATGTTAAAACCTTCAGGTATTGGAGAAATAAAAATATCTAACAATCCATGTAAGCCCACTGTGATAGTATATATTATTATATAGTATGTATAAAGTATAGTATTTACTATGATATTTTTGAAAAATTAATGAATACTGGTTTATCTGATATACATGTAACTTAAAATATATATAGTATCAGTAATATAAGATAATTGGGTCTGACGGTCTAATATTCTAATATCACCCCATAGTTTTTTGTAGATATCGGGATATGGTCGAACGATGAGACGTTAACTATTTGAAGATATTATTATACTTATATTTGGTATTTTACAGAAACAATTCTTCTGCAATTAAGTTGAAGGAGTGTCTAACCATTTAAACAGGATTATACACTTTCGTAACAACTGAAGTAAAACAAATAAACTGCTATTTCCAATCAATGATAGCAGACAAGTTAACATACGCATTGATAAACAATGTATACTGGTTTCTTTCAGTTAATCAGACAAAAAGGGACCTTTTTCTAAATAATTCTGCCAATATTGCAGATAAAAACACGAAATTTTCACACAATGAACTTCGGTCTCAGCAATACACATCAGTATACTTTGCGGAGGTCACAAAATATGTTTTCTAGTTCAATTCAAGTAATACAATAACCAGTGAAACGTGCCCGAAATATACAACGTCCGTTCAATCATCCGGACAATTGTTTATTTGTGTAAAAAGTATTATTTCATCAGATTTTTTTCTTTCTGGTTGATTTTCTCACATTATGCTCTATACAGCTAAAGGTAAACAAGTGGCATTCCCGGAAAAAAACAACTGGTTACTATTAATAGCATTAATCCTGAACCGATGGTCCGTTATGGTTGCATTGATCTAGGTCTTAATGTACTCAATGTGTTATGTAATGCTTTCAATATGAATTTAACGAAAACCATACACTTTTAATTTTTTATTAATTTCATTTTGGTTCGAAAGGCCTTCCCCATTTCCAACTGTTTAAATTTTATTGAAACAAGTGTTGAAACGAAATGTTAATATCGCTATACATTTGCGCAGGTGCGCATGTGCATTGATATATTTAGCCCCCACGTGACAATGGCCGTCTGCAATCAAAACATAAGGCAAGTGATGTATATACATATCAAATTTATAAACGCTGTTCACCTAAGTGATAAGTTGACAACATGTCACAGACACAGAAAGCGTCTTCATGATCTGGGTATCTTCACTACACGTTGGCTCAAAGGATACCTTTTTATTTACTTGCAAATCGAAATTGTCCGGATAATTGAACTTCCGGTTAACACGAAGGATACCAGTAGAGAATGGTTCCTGTATAATCAACAAATAAATTCAGCATAAAATCAGTCAACCTATTGGGTAATAAGCTAAATCTGAATATTGAGACGTATTTAAGATAAGTATATGACGAGTATTTAAAATAGCTTTTACAAGTTAAACTAAAATACTTAAATGCCTAAAAGAAACACCTTTTAAAATTCTAAAATAGTAGTTAAACATTAAGACACAAGAAACGTAAATTAAAAGCTAATATTTTTCTATACATGTATACATAATTTTATCCCATTTACCTGCGAAAATTACTTATCCGACAAAATTAATAGGCGATCAGTGCGAACATTAGAAATGTATTACAAATATATAAAGATGTTGAAGAAAAAGCCTAACAACTGAAATTACTATCATATCTCATCTTTAAACCTTCTACAATTTCATTTTGAATATATAATTAAGTATTTAAGGTCATAGAAAATTCTGGGAAGCAAAACAAGTTTGTTAAAAATGAAAAACGACATACATTTGTTGGAAATAATTAAGACATTGAGCTCTTATTTTATGCAGAAACCTGTTTTATGATTAGGCCAATTGTGGATTCCTTTTTTAAAAACTAGCATTATTTGAGTAAATGACCAGTCTGCTTACATGTAACAAATTGGATCACAAAGAGTCCATGGCGGCAGGACACAGTATGTTTTTTCAATAGCATTAATACAGGCTTATCAGAATCTTTATTGATACTTTTACCAAAAGTTAAAATTTTCTACTGGAGAATCCCGTTTGCTGTATTCTGGTAATTTCTTGCGAAGCTAAATCATTTTTGAAAGATCGTAAACTAACTATATGTGTCTACATGATTGTTTCGTAGGTTGTTAAAAGTATAGCAGAATCCAAACAAAAAGATAAAAATTTCAGTTGACTGTGTACAATTATGAAACATGTAAAGTCTGAATTTTCGATCTGTATGTATTCTTAAACGACGGATTATTCCTAATGAAAAATCTAACAGTGTCAATCTGCAATCTATGAAATTCAATGCATTTTAAAAAAAATGAATTCAATTTTAATTTAATATTCTGTGAAATTTTCGAAAATAAAGCGGTTTTTGTAACACTCTTCACAAGTAAAAGCAGTCTAAGCAGAGAGAAATTAGAACAATTATTGAGACCAAAATCTCAGCGAAAATAGAGGAAATCCGACTTGTTTGCAGAACTATTACAGAATCCTTTTAAAAGCATTGCAAAATTATATTGAAAGGCAGTAGATGCCTTATTTTACTCCAATTTTACTGTTTTACTGATATTAAAATCACATGCGAATACCTAAAGGGGTAATGTCTTTGAATGCATAATGACATTTAGCTTTATCCTGTGTTGTACTGCATATTGTAAACATTTATTTGAAGAAGCTTTTTTTCTAATCAAGATATTTCTTTTGTTGAAAAATAATGCTTTGATACAGATACAATTTAAACACAGTTCAAATTTATAGTGATTGGTCACATACCTTTTTGACAGTGGGCCAATAATTTCCTGAAATATTATGGGATATGAAAATATTTTACAAGCAATCTGTTTTGTTATATTTTTTTGAGACTTTGATAAAAACAATTTAACGGATAAGATTTGGACGAAACATCTCGCGAAAAACATGTTTATGTTTTAATTAAGATAATGCCGTAATAATATTTGAAAAAAAAAATGCAAACTGCTTTCAATTGTCAGAATCCATTTTAAGTAACATATATGAGGGTTTATTTGGATCAAAATCTAAGACAAAATTGCTATTCTATTGAATTATAGTGTTTGACTACGCAGAGCAAAAGCTTATATTTGAGTGAATGTTAAAAGGGGTCAATTTTCCGTTGTGACCATGTTCAAAGAGAGTTTCAAGATTGCTTTTGTCCTGGACGTTCATCTGTTCGTGACAAATTGCATGTACCCTATATTGTAATGGCAGAGGTTACAGGTGTTCGTCACATGAAAACTATGTGCGTATCAAATGAAGGTCATTAAAGTTCAATGGCAAACTTAGCAATTACCATAATGCTTTAGTATGGAATTACTGGACACTCCAGATCTTAAGAAAGACTTCGGATACTTAAGGCGGGTCACCGATGAGGTTTTAGGTTTTTGCACTTCCGGAAATTTACATTTGTTATATTTCAAAAATTATGATTTAATTGAAAAAAAAAACACAATTATGCAGTATTAAACTTAGGCACAATAGGAATAATCTAGTGCAAAAAAGAACATTTTTCAGAAAAAATATTTTGACCTCACTTTTTATGACTAAATTGACAAAGTTTGCCATATGCTAAAATTGGGGTAGGGGTACAAAAATAGTCATTTCTCAAAAGCTAGTTAAGATATTTACTTAATTGAAACTTTATTACAGGACGAATTTTTAGGGTATAATAATACAGTAATAACAAGTTCCTGTTACAGTTGTTTGTTACAGACCTATGCCGTCATATCTCAAAGCTCGTCAAAGTCTAAAAAGCACATTTTTTGTCAGTTTTTACTGAATTTCTTTCTTATATGCACATTGAACCACATTTTTTAATTTTTCGTTCTAAAACAAATGTTTTAATTATATTGTAGGCACAATATTTCAAAAACCTTGTAATTTCATTATCATGAATAAAATCATTCATCAAAAATTAAAAAAAAAATTTGTTTTAATAAAGTGGGTGGGGTAATAATAGGGAGCGTACTATTTATTCAGATGGTGATAAAAATACCACTATCCCTAATTTTTCATCCTTAAGTATGACATACTACATTAGAAAAGATGGAAAATTAATACCTTCATTGAAAAATATACAACATACATAAAAGTTTACAATACCAAAACTCTAGCTAATTCTGCATCTAGCACCTTGGATTGATAGTGTATCAATAAAGATTAATATTGCAAAAAAGTTAAGTCATCGACCCATCATTATTTTTTCAGATATTAACAAGCAACATGTTAGTCTTTATAAAAAAAATCAGGGTCATTAAAATGTCTTGTTATTTTTATTTTCAGCAGTGACCCCCTTAATTTATTATTCACAAAATTCTGATATCGTTAAGCAAATCTTTTCAATGTCATTATCGCATCTACGGATAAAACTATTGAATATAGCGTCGAATGTACATTTGCACCGCCGTATTGTACATAAATATATTTTTTTATGTTACTAGCTTCATGCTTAATATAATTTCTTGTTTAATACTGGTAAAGTAAAACATCAAACTTAATTTAATGTATTATACTTATAACTTTATACTTTGCGTCTTTACTTGTTTAAGATAAGAATTATCTGCTTGATGTGCTTGCACCATCGGCGACTTAAATGCTTTGCAGAAAATGTTTTCTTGTAATTTACTTATGAATGTACAAATTGACAATCTGGAAAACGGCTTCAGTTCCTTTTTCGGATTGACGTTCACTGTGTTACTAGCGACACATACGTCTGCAAAAATAGTTAATCTGTGTTAGTTTAATTTGATGATTCTTCATCAAGTTATATTTTGATTTATTGCTTGATATATGGGAGCTCG